>JAGSMP010001392.1:0-55766 GCA_029286625.1 Parnassius orleans | reverse complement strand
GCTAAATTGATTCGTCAGAGATGCAGTTTTCTGAATTGAAAATGAGCCAAATAAAAGATCCGTCAGAGATGCAGCCTTTTGAGTTGAAAACTGAGTTTAATAGGTCCGTCAGAGGTGCAGCATTTGGAATTGAAAATAAACTGAGCTAAATAGGAAATTTTGAATTGAAAGGGAAGATCTGTGCGAAAACTCAATGATATATTATGCGTATACATGTACACAGGCCGCTATAGCAACGCGTAGTAGACATGCGGCAAGGTCATCGGTGATGCGAAACCCCATGAGCAACGACACTAATAAATGGCTCCCAGTCCCCGGCGGCCCCACTATTCCTGGCTACGGTGGCGACCATGGTAACGGTGGGGCAGGGGTGCTAAGAATCTTCGGTGGAGGTTCGGTTGCCACCTACGACGACTCGACCTGGCAACTTATAGTGCACGCACCCTGAGGACTGACAAGAAGATCCAGGAGCTGGAAGAAGAGATAGAAGTTGAGCTGGAATATTATAGGATTATCCGAGGTCCGAAGAGAGGGACGACATGGTAATCCTCCAATCCAGCAACTTGTTCTATCACCGTGAGGGCGACCATCTGACCCAAGAAGGTGTTGGATTTATCGTCCACAAGTCTCTCGTTAACAACGTTGTAAAGATTATGAGTGTGTCGTTGAGGTTGCGTACCTTATACTCCGAATCACCAAACGGTATTCGCTGAAGGTCATACAGGTTTACGCACCAACCTCGGCACATCCCGATGAGGAGGTGGAAATATATAAGAATATCTCTAGAGCCATGCATTCCTCCAAAACCCACTATACGGTGTTAATGGCAGACTTCAACACAAAACTAGGCACAAGAGAGAACGGTGAGCTGAAAGTGGGAAATTCGAAATAGGGCAACAGAACACAAGGCCAGAAGCTGGCCGACTTCATAGAGAAACAGGGACTCTTAATGATGAACTCTTTCTTCCAGAAGCGGCCCCACAGGAAGACCTGGTCGAGCCCATGGGTTCGACAAAAATGTGATTGACTTCATTATGACGACTAGACAGCAACTGTTCAGTGATGTCTCAGTTATTGCGAGGGTGAAAACTGGTAGCGATCACCGAATGGTTAGAGGCACACTGAACCTAAACGTTAAGTTGGAGAGGTGTCGTATAATGAAGTCAACGCTCCGTCCCCTCGTGCTCTAATCCAAAGTCCCGAAACCTTTCAACTCGAGTTACAAAACCGTTTTCAGTGCCTAGAAGATTTCAATGCAGTTGACGATATGAATGACAAGCTCGTTGAAACTGTCCATGCGGTCGGAGCTAAGTTTGCAAGACCCGCCGCAGAAGAACACAAAACTCTCCGATCACACTCTTAATCTCATGGCTGTTAGACGAGACATGAAGCTGCAGTCTTCAGTAGATTTGATAGCACACAGCAACTGAACAGACAGATCTCCAAATGCATGCGACGGGGCTTACGCAACTTTAATACTGCTCGTATTGAAGAAGCGATCGAGCGGAACCAGGGCTCCAAAGTCTTTGCTAGAGATCTGTCTGCCAGAAACCAACTGTCGAAGCTGAAGACCGAATGTGGCAACATTGTTTCGGGACACCTAAGATTTTGAGCGAGATGGAGAGGTTCTATGGGCAGCTGTACACGTCATCGCTGGAGCCACACGCAAGTGTGAGTAACGATCCAAGAGCAAGTCTTATCCGACACTATTCCGATGATATCCCGGAAGTCAGTCTGAGCGAGATTAGAATGGCTCTCCAGCACCTTAAAACAGCAAGTCCCCGGGCGAGGATGGAATTACAGCGGGCTTTGAAAGCGGGTGGAAAACCGGTACTTAAAGCCCTTCAGAAGCTCTTTAATTCCATCCTCAATGGTTCCAACCTGGAGGACGGACATCCAGGATGGAACTACCCGAAGGCGTGGAGCAGAAGTGCGGTGGTCTTGTTCTTCAAGAAAGACGTCAACGCTCTTTTAAAGAACTACAGACCGATTTCCCTTCAGAGCCGCGTCTACGTGCTGTTTTCGAGAGTCATTACAGAATGGTCTCGCACGGAGACTCGACGACTTCCAGCCTCCCGAACAAGCCGGTTTCCGAAAGGGTTTAGCACCGTAGACCACATACATACCCTTCGGCAAATTGTACAGAAGACCGAAGAGTACAATCTGCCATTTTGTCTTGCGTATGTGAACTATGAGAAAGCCTTTGATTCCGTCGAAATTTGAGCGGTGCTGCAGTCCCTTCAGCGGTGCCAAGTGGACTGTCGGTATATCGAAGTGCTGGAAGTGTTTGTACAGTAGGCCTACGATGGCTATCCAGTACAGAACCAGAGTACGAAACCTATCCAACTGCAGAGAGTGTAAGACAGCGTGACGTAATATCCCGAAACTCTTCACCGCTGCATTGGAAGACGTTTTCAAGTATGGAAAGGATACGGTATTAACGTCAATGGCGTACATCACTCACCATCGATTTGCCGACGATATACTCCTTATAGCAGAATCGCTGGAGGACCTAAGCACTATGCTCAGTGACCTCAATAGTGTCCCCAACGGATAGGACTTAAGATGAACGTGGACAAAACAAAATCATGTTTAACGTCCATGTCACATCTACGCCGGTAGTTGTTGGGAGCACTAAGCTCGAAGTTGTTGACGAATATGTTAACCTGGGACAAATAGTCCGACTAAGTAAGTCGAACTTCGACCGAGAGGTCAATCGACGGATTCAACTCGGCTGGGCAGCGTTCGGGAAATGACACATCTTCTCGTCAGGCATACCTCAAAACCTCAAAACAAGATTACACCCAGTGTATTGCCAGTGATGACCTATGGATCCGAGACGTGGCCCTTCACTGCTGGCCGTATGAGGAAGCTCAAAGTTGTAGCGAGCTATGGAAAGGGCGTTTCCACACACTGAAATAAATGCATAATCTCAGAATACAATTTTTTGTTTGAATACTGGCAATGCTATTAACATTACTAATATTAACCACTCTCAGTAAGCTTAAAAAGCTTGTGTTGAGAGTAGTTCACGACGGTAGTCTAATAGCGGATTTGAACTCACGACCTTTTGAGTTTGGGGTCAGCACCCTACCATTAGGCTACTCTCGCTTTTTGCAGTTACTCAGACTACAAAATAACGAATACGATTAAAATACTTACCCTGTTGCACCTCTAATAATAGCATGTTCCACGAATATTAATTTCTATTTTAATAACATAGAATTCAGTTATAAATAACTGTAATATATTTGTAAACGTTTACGCATTAAATTCCCAATGTACTTTGTATGATTACCGCTTCTCGCGACTTCGGCCTTACGCCGTCCGTCTAAAGTTAATACCCACCAATATTTTCATAAAGTTCGGATACGTGCCCCATCTCAATTATAACGTAAATTCACAGCATTTTTTATATCATCACACAATATACGAACGTCTGATAACATATACGGACGCCCAATTGCAATATTCGGGCAACTGATTGGCACATGCGGCCGCTAAATAATATTATATTCAAGAATGGAGTTTTATTCACGATAATGTACATTTAAACATCACTGAGACTGAAAAAGAACTCGACATCAGATTACCTCCTTTTATTAAATTTTTCCGTAGCGTTTAACAAATTATAAGCACTAAGTGTAGTAAAATAAAATTAGATCTTTAGTTTTTCATACAAACGGATCTGTGTCGCAGTAGCTTAGCGTGTATGAGTTGCAGCGCTTAGGGCCACGGGTTCGATTCCTGTACGAATCAAGTATTTGTATGACTTTGTACATAAACTACGGTACAGGAGGAAAGACCCACGATGCAGGAGTAAATTCTAGTGTGTAAGTAACGTTTTGAAAAAAGGAAAAAAAAAGGAAAAAAAAGAAATCCAAAAATTTTTTTTAATGAAAGGTCGTCTCAAAGTTGGTATTATTCCGGTTGTCGAGTAGTCATTCAATAGCAAATATAAAATATTACCTTGTTTTATTTTAATTTTGACAGTAAATGAGTGTTCTCGTAGTACATTTATTTTGATAAATACTTCGGAAAAAATGGAGTAAAAAGAGGATGTCCGATTTTCGGCCTCTTTTAACACTATGTATCCCTATCAAGTATATAAGAACAGGTCGCCTCGTAATCGTAAGCTTTTTTAGGTCTCCCTCTTTAACTGCCATTATTAAGGGTTCACTCCATAGTTCTCGACCTTATCCATCTCTTTCCCAAATAATAGATAATAAATTTAGTGTGAACTCTCAATTAAACCGTTGGCCTGTAGTTATACCTTATTTTATTACTTTAAAACATCAAACATATTGTACCAATAAACTATAAACGTAAAGGAAGGATTTAGGTAAATTAGGCAAGCATTAGGCAGCTATAAAATACGGTCGCCCAATATCTATACACGGAAATCTGATAACAATATACGGACGTCCCATAGTGACGAGTATATACGGATATAACACGATGGTATAACGAATGTCTGGTAAGCACACACAGGTACCTTATAACTATAGGAATAAAGACTTACTAATGATAATTTAAATTATCTGTTAGTATATATTTTCTGCGTCACTAATATATGGTTATTCTTTTTTTCTAATCTACCCCTGCCCGAGCATACTCTTCCGTCTCCATCCATGAATTCCTGTCAGTAGCCGCCTCCATCAATATGAAAACATAGGCTAACAAGTCATCTCATAAGCGTTTTTTAGGTCTCTCTCTTCTTCAACTTTCATTGTCAGGAACCTACTATGTAAATGACGGTATCTTGCCCACCTTTGCTTAATCCATAATATGACATAATATCATTAAACTTAACAAAAAAATCTATAAATTTAAGTAAATCTGGTAAATACGGACGCCCGATACTAAATACGGGCGTCTAATAACTATATAAGGTCGCTGGATATCTGCATACGGGCGTCCAATAACTATATACGGACGCTGAATAACTACGAGTATATACGGACGCCAGATATGTAACTATATACGGATGTCCAATAACTATAATATACGGATTAGTAAAATTTAAAGTCACAGGCTATATACGTCCCACAGCTGGGCACAGGCTTCCTCTCATTTCTGACAAGTTTTAGGGTAAGGTAATGTCCGCCGTTCTGCCCCAATGCGTGTTGGCGAACTTAACATGTCTTCGAAATATTTTTTTTTTCTTATTTCTCAGACATGCAGGTTTCCTCACGATGTTATCCTTCACCGCCGAGCACGTGATAAATCAGCACTTAAAATTGCGATTAACGTCAACGCAACGTAATCATTGATGCCAGCGGGGGTCGAACTCGGATTGCTCGCGTACTGTGAAATTCACAGAGAGCGCTTAGCTCCTGAGCTACCACAGCTATAATATTATTTGGAATATACGGATGCCAAATAATAATATAAGTATGGAGGCTTTTACACTTTTTAGTTTTTGGCTATTCATAATAAAAATTCACACATTACTTACAAGCACTTTCCCACATACCTAGTTAAAATATGTGTTATATAGGAATCTTCCCAAGTGCTTGTGCACAGCATTAAACAGTACCTATACTTTTTAAAGGAGAAAAGGATTTTATTTAATACGATTCTTCTGCTAGGCTTAAGGTTTTCTGACAAGTAAATAATAAATTTAAATTTAAATTTCAAACTATTTATTTCACCATGCATACATTTATATTATTACATTAAAATAACGCTCGATCTTTTTGTGGTAAGATTATGAGCGCTATCGATTGATTTAATGTGTTACTCGCTCACAATTATTTGTCTGGTAGTGGACTCACACGTAGGCCCCTCTCCCATTCTAGACTTTCCCACGGTATAGTATACTTTTAAAATGTTTTAATTTATCGAGATGTTTTGTTTTCCAATTGTTTGGTTATTTCCTTAGGAAATTTATTCAGAATGTTTAGAAGAGCGAGATTCACTTTTGGCAGCTCATACAGAGGCAAGTACGACAGGTTACGAACAGAATTTTCTCCACTCCTTTTTTGTAATTGACTCATATTATGTTTACAGTAATCAGAGACAACAGCTAGTTTCGCTTTATCAAATACATTTATGACTTTACAATATTGGAATAACATATCATAATCGAGTTTATATTTGATTTTTATTTTATTTAGTACCATTATCTTTAATAATCATGTCTGTATATTTTATATTTTATGAAGGCAAGTTTTATAGGTTTTTCCATAATTTATAGCAGATCCGGCCAATGCCATATACAACAATCGCAAAGTCCTGTACGGCAATTTGTGCTTCAATATGCGCAATTTTTCCATAATAGCTCTCAGCTTAGTGCACACAGAGTCAACATGTGGGCCCCAGTTAAATTTATGATCAATCTTAAGACTAGTCACACACATTCAAGCACCGATGCATACACTGGTGTTCATGAGCCACGACTTTTGTTGTTCCTTGTGTTTTTAAGTACGGTGAATGAATGTGCATGAGTTTAATTTTTTGATAATTGATTGTTCAACCAACGTCATGTGCCCATTGACATAACAGGTTAAACTCAGTTTGCATCAGCTTCTCCGCAGTACTTAAATCCCTGTGAGCTGTGATAATACATGTGTCGTCAGCAAATTGGTATACAGAGGCATGCCGGAATAAATTACACATATTGTTGACGTATAGAAGGTACTCAGTCGAACCTTGGAGTAAAACTAGGAATAATAAATATCACACAATATCCATAACCATTTCATTCCAAATTGTTTGAGTTGAGGTCCTTAGGTACGTAGCTTAGAAACTGAGTTGTATGAAAAGTAGTACGGTAGTCACTAAAAAGAGATACAAAACGAAATAAAAGCTGGCAACGTCGCATTTGCGCGCACAAAGGCGCTGTAGACTTCAAAATGTCGACGCAATAAATAAATCGTGCTGGATATATGCACGAAGCCAAGAATAAGGTGCCTGCGGGTAATAAGGCCTGTCGGCTAATAAGGCCTAAGTAACAAAAATCGTATTTATAAAAACCGCACTCGCTTAAGGAGATAATAACAGACTCCTATTGCACGATAATGTCTCTACAAGTTTGCAGAGACGCGCTACCCCGCGCCCTGCCACCAGAGTTGCATTATCTATCATAAGATTACATTATCATAAGATATGACCGCACTGCACCAATAATAAAAATCAGTGCAAATAAATCGTAGGTATGTTTTGTAATACTACAATTAGCTATCTAAAATCGTAATCTTTATCTTAATCGTAATGCTTTATTGGTCTTGAAGATTTGAGTATTGTATCGTGGTCAATTTTTTTTTTAAATTTGGTTTTTCTTAAATACTTGGTCGGAGGTTATTAAGGCCTACTAAATTTCACCAGAGGCTTTATTATACTCCTTTTTCTTGTGTAGTTCTTTTTTGTTTTATTATGAATTTTATATCACTTTTAAAATGTTATAAATGCAAATAAATCGTACGCTTTTATTATTAAACTAATGTCGCAGTCAGAGAAAGGCCTGGTTTCAGCTGTCCAAACAGTTTAAAGACAAAGTGTGTCGAAGAATTAAGGCTTTTGACATTAGAAGCTATTAAATTATTTGTAAATTATTGGTCCTGCGGTGCTCTCTCGGACCGTGTCGGATTGCGATTTGATGATTGTGAGGAATAGAGAGTGCACCTGTGCTTGCGCAATCATAATAATAATAATATACGGGCCTGTGTTCAGAGCCCGTAAACCACAACGAGGCCCTTGGACGGAAGTTGTGGCGAGTCAGTGTGCGAGTGTTACGCCCATGGACCCCGTCATCATAACGCCGGATGACGTAGCTGAGGGCGGTCCGTAGGGCCCCGAACTGGAAAAGTCCAGGACTCGACGGACTGCATCACTACTGGCTGAAGGGTTCGTGGTGTGTCACACTGTACTTGCCGACAGTTTCAAGAGGCTCTCGACCAAAAGTCGCTCCCGAGCCTCTTCACTACTGGGATCACTCATTTGGTTCCTAAAGACCATGATTCCACAGACCCTAGCAAATACCGCCCCATTACGTGTCTACCCACCATATAAGACACTGACATCCATTTTGAGTACGCGAATCATTCGTCACCTGGATTTAAATCAGGTGATGTCGCGCGCTCAAAATGGATGTTGGGCGGTGGTCGTGGAACAAGAACCACTCCTCATTGACGCGGTCATTGGCAAAGTGGTTAAACGCAACCGTCGGAACTTCTCCGCCGCCTGGATAGACTATAAAAAGGCATTTGACTCGGTGCCCATACATGGCTAAAGAGGGTCCTCGAGCTGTAAAGATTGACTGTACAGTCAGAGACTTCCTCGGGCAGTGTATGGGACAATGAATACAATCCTTTGTCATCTAGGCGAGCGGATGACAGATGCGGAAAGCCACATAAGGATAAGAAGGGTATCTTCAGGGCGATTGTTTGAGTCAATCTGGTTTTCCTCTCCTGAACCTCTCAGTACATTACTGGAGGACTCCGGGAGGATTTCAGCTTCGGAAAGGAGGTACAAAGTGACCCACCTTTTCTATATGGATGATCTCAAGTTATTCGCCTCAATCGCTCCCATCTTATGGAATTGCTAAACATCACTTGTGATTTTAGTAATTCTATCAGAATAGACTGGGGACGGATAAGTGTGCGGTCCTCCATGTTGAAAGGGGAAGAGTTGCTAACTCTGAGGGCATAGACTTATCTATGCCCATCAACATAGGACCCTTTCTGAGGCTGAAACATACCGATACCTGGGTATGTCACAGGCATCGGTATCGATGAGGCGGGTATGAAGCAGTCAGTTTGCGATATGTTTTATGCACGCTTGACCAAAGTGCTTAACAGCCTTTTGTCCGGTGTGAATAAGACACACACGCATATAACGGTTGGGTCATGCCTGTTCTCATATATACCTTTGGCATACTAGGTGGACTCAAACTGAACTTAACGCCCTGGATAAAAGTCCGCACTACTATGACGTCCCATAGGATGCATCACCGAGATCGTTGATTATGAGGCTGTACTTGCCGCGGAAACATGGTGGGCGTGGCTTTTTAAGCGCGCTTACCATGCATAATCGCGAAGTGTGCAGCCTCCGTAATTACTTTCTGACGAGATCGGATGATCCATTCTATAGGGACGTCATTTCTTGTGATAAAGGACTTACCCCTCTATCCTAAGCCAACGAGCAATGACAAGACCCGGCAGTACAGAGCATTTCCGACCGGGAGACCGTATGGAAGGAGAAGGAGCTCTACGGGAGGTTCTACAAGGCTCTACATGTGCCTTTCGTGACACAGTTGCCTCCTCCACTGGCTACGTTTTGGTGACCTCTTTGGGAAACCGAGGGTTTTGTCTGTGCGATATAGGATCAGGTTATTAAGACCAACAACTATCGGAGATACATCCTAAGGATGGCACCGTCGACATCTGTCGAGCTTGTCGCCATCGGTGAGTCACTGGGCATGTCATCTCCGGTTGTTCGGCGCTTTCTAACTCTGAGTACTTGCACAGGCACAACTTAGTAGCCAGAATTCTACCAGGAGCTCGCTCTGAAATACGGTCTCGTGGACCGGAAATTGCCGTATTACAAGTACTTGCTGGAAGCCGTGCTCGAAAATGATCGCGCCAGGCTCTACTGGGACCGGGCCATCATCACAGACAGGACTATTCTTGCGAATAAGCCTGATATTGTGCTGATGGACCGGGCACAGTCAAGGATATTTTGGTCGACATCACCATTCCATATGACGAGAACCTCGTGAAAGCCGAAACAGATAAGCGAACAAAATATCTGGACCTGGCTCACGAGGTGACCGAGATGTGGGGTGGACTGCCGACCGAAATTATACCTGTAGTCGTCTCTACGAACGGGTTAATCCCAGTCAGCCTCTCGGGTCATCTGAAGCGACTGGGACTCCGTTACGGACCGCCCCAAGCTCAAATGCAGAAGGCGGTGCTCCTCGATACCGCCCGCATCGTCCGCCGGTTTCTCTCCTTTCCCCTAACCCTCAGCCGTTTGGTCTCCCTGCCGAGGTTTCCATCTGGTTGGGTTTTATTTATTTATGTATTATTTATTTATTTATGTATTATTTATTTATTTATATATTAATTATTTATTTATGTTAGTATATTAAATATATATTTATGTTTATTTATTATTTCCTTTAAAATATTTATTCAGCCCAACCAGATGAGAAGACTATATAAATACCCATAAAATAATATAATAATAATAATTTGTTTTCTCACCACATTAAATTAACAATATCGATTTTAAAAAAAAGGCACAAAGTAATGTGAGATACTGATGCCTAAACTAGGCGACGAACCTGTATTTCAGGACATCAGGTCTCCCTCCCAGTTGATAAATACAAAAGTATAAATCTTGGAATACATATTTTAATAATAATGATACGTTATAATCCATTTACTTGTGGTAAGTATTATTATAAGTAAATATTTAATAAATTTATCTTGATGGAACGTGCGAGCGAGCGCGCTGTGTGTGTGTGTGTGTGTGTGTGTGTGTGTGTGTGTGTGTGTGTGTGTGTGTGTGTGTGTGTGTGTGTGTGTGTGTGTGTGTGTGTGTGTGCGTGTGCGTGTGTGAATACGAAAAATTACAACATTTACACATGTGTTGTAAAAAGATCTTCCGTATATTTATAGTCCCTTTTCAGTAACCATTCATGGACACATTTTTTAGCTACACATCCGGTCTTTGCGTCTCGTGTGCTGTGAATTTTTTTTTTAGTACTGTGTATACAATACACAGTTGCCGGACTGTAAGAACTTTGGAAATTTTATAAAGTTGACTGGTTGGAAATTTAAAGGGAAGAGAGTTACTTACTTTTAAGATTAACCTTTGTGATCTTTCGAGTGGCAGAAGCGATGATTTGGTAGGCCCACCCCAGCACGTAATACGATATATTATTAAAGATTGGCATAGAGCAAAATAGACTGATTTCATAGTGTTAGAATCTGCTACGCAACGGAGTTTTTAAAGATATATGTTAATTTTCGTATCCTATTAGAAAGTGTATGTATATGCTCATGAAAAGTTAGCTTATCATCCAACAAAATACCAAGGTATTTAATTGAATTCACTGTTTGCAGAGGTGTGCATGTACATGTTAGGCGATAAGGAAAATTGCAAGAATGAGCAGTAATAAGATGGTCTGTGCAGGTTGCATATTTATTATTATGTTTAGAGAAGGACAAGTACTTTGTTTTATCCACGTTGAGGGTTAACACATTATCGCGAAGCTATTTGGTCACTCTATTTACGCCAATCTGAGCAAAGTTAAACACATCTGGCCATTAATCACCAGTAAATAGCAGTGCTGTGTCATCTGCAAACGTAACTATTTTTCCGTTCACTAGCTTGAGTTTGCAGAGGTCATTAATGTAAAGAAGAAATAAGGTAGGGCCAAGAATACTTCCTTGGGGAACACCATAGCAGATGGGGAGCTCATGACTAACGTGTTTATCAATTTTTACGGACATCTGTGTTCTATCTGTAAGTTAATCCCTGAACAGCTGCAATGGTACACCTCTTATACCAAGCTTCTCCATTTTATGCAACAATATGGAAACAGAGACCGTGTCAAAAGCTTTGGCTAAATCTAAAAAAAAACCAATTGTTTTCTTTTTTTTTTCTCAAGGCTAAGTAAAATAATTTCAATTAGTTCATGAACCGCATCAGCTGTTGATTTAACAGAACGAAAACCAAATTGATTTGGGGAAAGTATGGAATTTTTTTCAAGAATTTTTTTAACCTATTATTAATCGCGCGTTCTAGTATTTTAGATAATGACAGTAATAAAGATATTGGTCTATAGTTGCTTACAGTCTCTGTCTCCATTTTTCTATTATTTGCACCTGCATTTCTTATTTCATTTTTTTCATATTCATTCTTGAACTTTTTTAGAAGTTTGTTGCAATAATTTCTGTATCGCAATACATTCTGATACTATAATTCTGCACTGTGCTGATGGGCTAGTCTCCGTTGAGACTGGCCGCTGTGACAGAAATTTGGTTGGGAGGAAACTCAACCCATCAATAAACCCAATTCTCAACTCAACCTAACACTCAACTCAACTCGAGACACAACCGACGCACTGATGATAATCACAAAGAATGAGTTAGTTTGTCAGTTTTTTCATCATTATACTAACGATTTTAAGTACTGTAAGGCGAGGAATATTTTTAGAATTTTAAGTCTTAATTGCTGCATTCATGTGATTATTGATCACAAATATTAAATATATTACGTATAAATTGCTTATTTGAGTTCGTTAAAGCAGTAGGCCTTATTATCCTACCATAGTAAAATAAGGCCTACTAGCAAGGTTCTTAGAAATGTTTAATTTTGTTTTTCTTTATGGCAAATGTTACAATTATTCGTTCATACTTTATAGAAGCTGTACTAAACTAATGATTTTTATTAAAATCTTTTGACCAAATTAGATATTTCTGATTTTATTTTCGATTTTCCCTTAGCTAGGCCTTATTACCTGCAGGTACCTTACATCATCATGGATCGGAGGTCATAAATACTTGGACGCAACTGTAAGAAGAATATTACGGAAAATAATGTTATAGGAAAGTAAAATACCTAACAGAATGCGGGGACGTCGAAACGTTGCACTATGTGCATGACGTCAAAAGTGTAACTGGTGTAAATATATATATATATATATATATATCCTATAATATCTTTATATTTATATTATATAATTTTACTGTCCGTGTGTACACACACAGATTTTGTATGTGTCTGATTCAGTTTCATTGGTTGGTTTAGATTCACAATTAGACCCGATAGGTGGCGCTGTTGTCAAGATATAGAAATCGCCCGTGCGAAGCCGGAGCGGACCGCTAGTTTTCTATATTCTTTGTGTAGTAGCGGCTTAAGAAAATCGAATGAAATAGGAGATGGGCAACAGCATTTTCCTGATAACAACTCAAACTAAAATATAATAAAAATTGCGTTTGTCAACACAACGGCCAAGCGTGCAACTAAAGAAAATAGGGACACCCTATAAAGTAATATTTGGGGGAGGTTTATGGTCGGCAGTGGACTTTTGATGGGATAGCCCACGATGATGATGATCGATTAAGATGTATTTTTCTATAGAATAAGGGTGACAAGCGAGCACACAGTCCACCTGATAGTAAGTGAATGCTGTGGAACATAGATATCTACATTTATCCTCGTTTAAGAATCTAAATGCAGATGCGTTTCACCCTCGTTTCCAGTAAAAAGGGTCTCCGGTTCTCTACACTCATCATACGAAACGCAGCGGCATTAATCTGCTATTTTACGCTAGTATTCTGTGAGAGCGTGGTACTACCCCGGTCGAGCCGACCCATTCGTGCTACAACCATAACATAGCTGCAGCGTGGCTCTACTACGAAACAAATGATGACTGGTGACGATGATTATCATTATTATTATTATTTTGTTAGTTATGTGAGGCGTAATCTGTATCTATTCTATGACTGTGTATCTATTTTATGTATGTATTTGCAAGTGTATCTATTATATTAACTTGTTGGTCTCAAGTGTTTTTCGTAAGCAAAAATATACCCTACGCGTCCCCACTGAGACGACACACTCGAACTCGATGTGCATTGCTGGAGATAGCTAACCATTTAAAATGCTAATATCAGCGAGATAGGGACCCAATCAGGCACACACGCAAGTCGTTGCGAGTGGTCTTGCAAAGCGTATTTTTATCGCTAGATCTTGAAGGTTTAATTTATACGTTACACCGTTTTGATTATTCATCGAAATTGAATTTCATTAACTTTGTGGTTTTTAACTCAAATTAATTTACATAGGTTCGAAGATATTTAATAATATTTTATTAACTCGCTTTTGTCTATTTTTCTACATCTGTTCGTGTAGAATTTTAGATTTTAAATTGACTTTCAGATTAGCTGGAGACTTTAAATTTTAAAGATAGCTGCGGATTAAAATTATAAAGTACAATCTTTTTAAATTTCACTTGTTTATGAATAGATTTGAAGATATCCTAAAGTCTTAAAATTAACGTTAGAATCTGCTGTTCTTATCTTATTCTTTATCTTCTTATCTTCTCTTATCTTATATATTCCTTTTGCCGAGTAGAGGTCAGCTAAGAACGGATTTTACGAAATTCCACCCGCAAGGGGGGTTGCGGGGGTGTTAATTAAAAAAATCACATTTTCACACTATAGCTCTTATAGGTATAAAGCTTGGCCAGAATATTCTTTTTGTATGTGTTTGAATGGGTCCCTAAATGGTTTGGATTCACGATTAGAGCCGTTAGGTGGCACTATTATCGATATCCAGAAATCACCCATACAGGATATTTTTGCATAAGTAATTAAATAGCATTGGTCGCGGGACATTCTCATTTATCCTATAATATATTCTAAATATCTTTATATTTATATTATATATTTCATACACAATTTCTCGGGAAGCCCATAGGAAGGGCCTTCGCAACGTCCAAACTAACGGCCAACGCCTCCCCTTGGACTCTACTGCTTCCGCTCATCTATGAGTTAGGTAAGCTAGAAGATCACCAGCTGACCGACCCCGACGGAAACCGTACTGGCGGTCACTAATCAGCTGGTGATTCTCAAGGTACCTCTGCTGGCAGTTTATGATGGTTTCCATTATTTTGGAGAACAAGGAGATTTTTTTTGGACGGATCTGATCGGCCTTTTTTATGGATCAAAAAAGACTGTCTAGTGTCTAAAGTGTGTCTAAAGAATATAAAGAAATATCTTTTATATTTAATTCTTTTCTTTTATATATTTTTAATGAGTCTAAAGTATCCGAATTCGGGATTTTCAAACCTTTAAAATTTCATAACTCCTTTTTCCAAATTCATAGGATCTTTATTATTCGTATTTTATCAATAAATGCAAAAAAAATATCTTTTATAATTTATTCATTTTCTTTATATATTGTTAATAAGTCAAAAGTATCTGAATTTGAGATTTTTTATACATGTAAAAATTCATAACTCCGAATATATGAACTTTATCGTAAAGTCATAGAACCTTTTTATTCGTATTAAATTAAAAAATATAAAAAAATATTTTATGTTTTATTCTTTTTCTTTATGTATTTTAATGGGTCAAAAATATCCAATTTCTCAAGGTATTATTTATACATATGTACAGATAATTGTTTTGGTTTAAAAAATTCACGTTGCTAGTAATAATCCGCAATTATATAGAATGCCGCAAAGTTACAAATTATTATATTGCAATATACGTAAAATAAAACCGACTCAAACACACTTTATTTAAAAACATACTAGGTATATATTAATGAAAATCACAAATGTGACGTATCGTTTTATGTTTCACGTTATGACTTTTATAATGTAATACATTATTTCAATTTTCATCTGAGAAGATGTTAACGTTGAAATAGAGGAACATATTAATACAAGTACATGCATATTAATCTAGTTACAAAAATTATATAAAATAAACTGTATACACAAATGTATAAACAAAGTAATTAAAATCAAACAGTTCGTTAGTGAGTTCATGGGATAATGGTCAACCATCCATGTTGAAAAGATTGCACAGTACTCTTTTGTAAAAAATTAAATTATATTTTCAATATTCAGCATTGGCTTATTTCCTTTTTTTTTTATGGGAGTTTATCATCATAATCGTCATCAAAGACCCTTTAAGTAATTACATACATACGTAAAAGACCACAGACTAACTAGTAGATTCTACCGAATTCAAAGACTGCCAGAGTAATGTCACTTCATTACCATTACAGCCTATAAAAGTCCATTGCTGAACATACTCGTAGGCATAGATTCTAAGTCTATGCTCGTAGGTCTCCCCCAAGATTGTCTTAGAGCGTAGTGATTATATACTATTTCGTCTCATAAGGGGATTTTGTCATAATGACCCCTGGTTTCGCTCGATCGCTTCTTCAATACGAGCTGTATTGAAGTTACATAAGTCCCGCCGCATGCATTTGGAGATCTGTCTGTTCAGTTGCCTGTAAGCTGTCAAATCTGCGGCTTTATTTCCGTCTAACAGCCATGAGATTAAGAATGTAATCGGAGAGTTTTTGTGTTCTTCTGCGGCGGTCTTGCATAACTTAGCTCCGACCGCATGTACAGTTTCCACGAGCTTGTCATTCATATCGTCCACTGCATTGCAGTCTTCTAGGCACTGAAAAGGATTTTGTAACTCGAGCTGAAAGTTTTTGGGACTTTGGTTTAGAGTACGAGGGGGACGGAGCGTTGATTTCATTAGACGTGATCTCTCCAACTTAACGTTTAGTTTCAGTGTGCCTGTCACCGTTCGGTGATCGCTGCCAGTTTTTACCCTCGCGATCACTAAGACATCACTGCACAGTTGCCGTCTGGTCATCATAATGAAGTCAATCTCAGTTTTTGTCGAACCGTCGGGGCTCGAAATGGTCCACTTTCTGTGGGGACGCTTCAGGAAGAAAGAGTTCATCATAAGGAGTCCCTCTTTCTCCATGAAGTCGGCCAGCTGCGGGCCGCCTGGGTTCCGTTGCCCTATCCCGAATTTCCCTACCTTCAGCTCACCGTTCACTCTTTTGCCTAGTTTTGCATTGAAGTCTCCCATTAACGCCGTATAAAGTCTGGTGATTCTGAGTATAAGGTAACCCTAGTCGACACACTCCCAATCTTTACAACGTTGTTAACGTGAGACTTGTAGACGATAAATCCAACACCTCCTTGGGACAGGTGGTCGCCATCCCGGTGATAGAACAAGTTGATGGATTCGAGGATTACTGAGTCCTCCCCCTCTCTTCCCGTGTAGCAGCGGGCAAGAATACCCACTACCCCATATTAAACCCCATATTTGGAAACTGAGGCAGAAGATTGACAGCAGCATCTTTCTGATAACAGCAAAATAACAACAAAAACTGTGGTTGCCAACCCGCTTGCCAAGCGGGGCAACTATGGCAATGGGGCAAATATGGAGTATATTGATGATGAGAGTTACGAAGAGAGGGCCCCCAGGCCCCGGCGGCCCCGCTATTCCTTGCTACGGTGGCGACGGTAGGGCAGGGGGTGCTAAGAATCTCCGGTGGAGGTTTGGTTGCCACCTAAGACGACTCGACCTGGCAACATATAACGCACGCACCGTGAGGACTGACGAGAAGATCCAGGAGCTGGAAGAAGAGATAGACAAGTTGCGCAGGCATATTATAGGATTATCCGATATCCGAAGTATCATCCATTCATAAAATAAATACAAAATCATATGATAAAATTAATAAAATGTTCCAAGTTTGAAATTATGTTTTAGTGACAAACGAACTCAAAGTCCACCTGATAGTAAGTGGATACTTAGGCCTGTGGAAACCTACATACATATATCCTAGATTAAGAATCAGAACTAAAATTTTAAGATGGAATACACGGTTACCACTGTACAGTAAAAACTATATGCAGTATTATATATATTATTAAGTATATAAACACCTGCAGCCTATATTTTAGTTTTGATGATATATTTTTATTTGTATAAATTTTTAACTAAAGTGAAACTGGTGACGTAAGCTTAGAAGTCTATCTTCGTTACATTTTTTGGTTGATAACTCCTCAGTACTAAGGCAAAAAATTAAAACGTCTTGTAATAGTCCAAGAGGAAGCGACAAAATCTGAAATGAATTTTCAGCCATTACAAAACGTGCGTGCGTGGCGTGCTGACTTACCGCGTTCCACAATAATACGGTCTGACCACTTTCTCAAGTTTTTTTTGAACTACAAACTAGTTTAATGCCAATTTTCAATTATTACAAAACACTTGTAGAGCATGTTGTAATTTTACATACATCAAAGCGCGCCACCGCCAAGTGTTCCACTATCTGACCTTGCGAATGGGTACTTACTTCATGTACACCCTCAATACTAAATCATATTGAATTATTGGCCATTAGAAAACTCTTGCCGATTTTTGTCGCCAGCTCTCCTACTATAAGGTTAGCGACGTAACGTTACGAGTATTTATGTTTTAAACTTTTACCGTACAAGGTTTTGTAAGCACATAGTAAGCTTGCCTATATGTAGGTCAACCAGCTGCAATTTTTGTCTTCTTATCAAAAGAAAAGTACCAGGCCTCGACAAAAGCTGTCACCTCCACATATGACACAGAGAGATAACTTTTGTGTAGTGAAAATTCTTAGGAAAATAACCGACCTTTCATTATTTTTCCGGTCAACTCAGAAAACTGAGCAAAGCATTCTGTGATTCAACAGTTTCGAGTAGAGAATACACTTACAATACGATTTATTTTAAGTATAAGTTATAATTAAGTGCTAAATAAATTACTTACATTATATGGCACTAAAAGCACAGAATAAATAATAGTATGCTAAAAGTCAAAAAGCATTTTAAGATTCTTTTGATAAAAACAAATATAATTATCACTTTATGTTTATGATATCATTTTACAAAAATCTAATAATTTAAAGAAAGGTGTGATTAAAAAGCAAAGAACTACTTTAATTTTATTGACTGATAAAATGACACGTTCTTCAGAATGTTTCTCAATAGAATCAAGTGTTAATATGCGGAAATTCGTTTATACACTAAGAAACATGCAACCCGGGTCATGGGTATATTAGAGACTAAACGTGGTGATTATATTCTCTTTATTAGAGACTGTGGCCCATAGACTCCTACATCTATCCTCGATTAGAATGAAAATGCAAATGCATTGTTACTTCACTCTATTTCGAAATACAGCAGCATTATTCTCATATTTTACGCCAGTATTCCGTAAGAATGCGATGCTTATCGATGCGAAGAACTCTTACGGTAAACGTCTATATACACTTACCATGTGATAGAATAATTTTGATGTAAATAATACTTTTTTCATTAGAAAGAAATATTTGAGATGTAAATATAGTAACAGAAGAATAAAAAAGAGTATTCTGAATTATATTGTATGATTAAAAAAAACCTAAAACAAACGTCATTTTGGGAGAATATTTAATGGATAACAAAAATAAATGACAGTTTCTTAGCTATTTAAATACTCTTAAGATAGACTTATAAAAGAAAGGACTCAAGGACGTATACACGTTCCTAGCACTGATTAGCTCAAAACAGTACTTTTCAAACGTGTTAATGTCCATCAACCGCTTATCTTACACAAATGTTATTACATATAACTTTAGGAAATTTTACGGTTTAAATAGTTATAAGATATTTTTATATTAGTACAGTATTTGTTGATGCTATCAAAAAAACTAAACAGAGGTTTTCTTTATTTACCTTTTAACGTCAATTTCAAAGCTTAAAATATAATATAAATTAAAAAATACAATCAATTTAACAAACCCCAAGAAAAATAGTTACTAGAAAAGTTATTTTGTTTTAGATTATATACACAGGAAATGAAAAATGAAAAATATGGAATTTTTATGAAAATGCTGTGGATATACAACTCACCAATACTTAACTGTGTAATTTCATAGCAATAATAAAAACTGTATTAACCTGGTGCATTAAAATATACAAGGTATGTTAGGCAAAGAACTAGAAATTGAATTATTTTTAAATAGTAACCATATACATATTTTATTTATTACTGAACATTGGTTGAGAGATTACAAATCCATATTTAATTTCAGTAATCACCAGGTTGTCAGTTCTTTCAATAGAAATACTAAATTATGTGGTGGCTCCTTAATATTAGCTAATAAATCCATATCATGTAAAGAACGTAAAGATATTGTGAACTGTTGAGCGAACTGTAGAAATGGCATGTGTTGAACTTGAACACCTCATTGCTATCAGTGTTTACAGACCCCCATGTTCAAGGTATGATAACTTTGAAAAAATTATGGAAGAGGTTTTAGTTAAGCTTAATAAACAGAATAAATGTCTTGTAGTTTGTGGAGACTTTAATACCAATCTCCTGGAAACTTCTTCCATCAGTATTAAATTTTGCTCATTGTTCAAATCATACAATCTTGATAATTTATTATTTGAAGCTACACGTATTGCAGGGTGTAGAGCAACTTGTATTGATAATATTTTTACAGATGTTGTACCAATCAAAAAATTCATAATTCAAAAACTGTGTTTAGATCACTGTGGACAACTGGTTTCATTACCATATATGCACAAAAACAGAAAATTGAGAAAATTGTGTTTGTTCCAATTAATGCGAAACGCCTGGAAAGATTTAGAAGTAATATGGTAAAAAAACCTCCCATCGCTTTCTTACAAGAACAATTCAGACTATTCATATGATGTAATATTTACCCTTATAAGCAATGAATTTAATAAAACATTTACTTCTAAAACATTCTCCAGTAACAGTCGCAAGGCATTTAATGAGTGGGTGACAGTAGGAATTCATAAGAGCAGACGAATATTATATGAACTTTACCATGAAAGACCATACAATCCGATACTTTTAGAGAATATGTCAAAAATTATTCTAAAATGTTTAAAAGAGTGTGCTCCAGCCAAATCTTTACATATTAGCAACAAAATTAAAACCGCTAAAAATAAAATTTAAATGACGTGGAGTATAATTAATAGCGAAACTGGTAAAGACAAACCTCGTAACACAAATTATCAATTGAAAATTAATAATGAATTTACTTAATCAAATCAAGAAGTCGCAGCGGTGTTTGAGAAATATTTCACTGATATACCTATTTTAACAACAAAGTCATTAAATACTTCTCCAACTGTCGCTGATTCATTACTCAAACAGAATGTTAATACCTGTTTAAAAGAATTTAGATTTGAAAAAGTATTACCATAAGATATTGTAAAATATTTCAAAACCCTTGATGTAAAGAAAACCGCAGATTTATGGAGGATTTCCGTTACAGTTCTTGCGTCCATAATAGATTTAATTGCACTTCATCTTGCTATTATTTTTAATACTAGTATCGAATCTGGTGTGTTTCCTGATTTAATGAAACATAGTAAAGTAATACCTTTATTTAAATCTGTTAGTACATTGGACCCCTTAATTTTAGATCTATTTCTGTACTACCAACTCTCAGTAAAATTTTGAAAAGATAATTTTAGATCAATTGTTAATTTTTTATTAAAATAAATTACTCCATAAAAATCTATTTGTTTCTGAGGTCGCTCGACGACTGACGCAGGTGTCGAGCTTATGAAATATATTCTTAATGCCTGGGAGAGTTTACAAGATGCCTTAGGTATTTTTTAAGATCTTTCCAAGGCTTTTGATTGTGTTCATCATGAGATATTAATCAGGAAACTACAACATTACGGTGTCAAAAATATTGCGCTTAGACTTATTATTTCATATTTAAATAACAGAACTCAAAAAGTCGTTATCAATGGTAAAGGTTCCTCCGGATTAGTAGTATCAATGGGCGTTCCTCAAGGCTCGATTCTTCGGCCATTCCTGTTCTCAGTGTATATTAATGACTTACCTTATCTTGAAGGGAACAATCACGATATAGTATTATTTTCTGATGATATCTCTTTAATTTTCAAACTCAAACGACAGTTAATTAGTTATGAAAACGTAAATAATGCTCTATCGAAATTAGTACATTGGTTTAACGCCAACAAATTGCTCTGAAACGGCGATAAGACAAAATGTATTAAATTTACAATATCTAATGTTAAACATTCAAATACCAATGTGCTTTTAAATGGGGAGGAGTTGAGTCTTGTGGATACCACTGTTTTTCTTGGTGCAGCATATGCTGTAAGAAAGATTAGAAGTCTCACCAATATTGAGACAGCTAGATTAGTTTATTTAAGTTACTTTCATAGCGTGATGTCTTATGAAATTTTGCTATGGGGTAATGCGACTGACATCAAAGTTATAATTGTTTTGCAAAAGAGAGCCGCACGGGCGATTTATAACTTAAATTGTAAAGAGTCCCTTAGAGAAAAAATTAAAGAAATAAACATATTAACTTTGGCATCGAAATTTGGCAAACACTAGGGACAAACATAAGCTTGTAATACCAGTTACTAGACTCCACAGAATTAGTATTTCATTTATAGGGCAATGTATACGCTTTTACAACAAAATCCCAGAAAATGTACAAAAAGGGTTATTATAATATGAAAGAATACATAAGTGAAAAAAACACCTTGGAATGAGGTGATCTCCACCATGCTGGTTTATTAAAACTCATTTAAAATTTGTACAAACAAAAAAAAATATTGTAAAGTGACATATGCTTAAAAAAAAAGTTCCGCTGGGTTTCTTGCTGGTTCTTTCCAGGACAGAGGTATTTTCCGAACCAGTGGTAAATAAAAAAATTACTTTCAATAAGTATTATGTAATAATCTATGTTGAATAAAAATTATTCTATTCTATTATATTCTATTAACTTTGCCAAATTAGACTTCTTCTTCCTTCCGTTATCAGTCCATAAGGCGGCCGCTGCGCGGATATTGGCCTCTGCAATGCTGTAACGGCTGCGTTTGGCAAATAAATTGATAGACGTAGTACCAATTCTCTCGCACTTTTCAGGCTTTATCTAGCTACCGTCCGAATATATTACACCTGATATGATAAAGATCTTGTGGATTGCCTTTTATGTCTATTAAAACCTACAAGATATTTCAGGCGTTTCCCTTATTCGCCTATAACTACATCCACGGGTTAAGCTGAGGTATTGGATCTCTTGAGCCACCTCGACACAACACGCATATCCATTCTTCGAGCTGTATGACCAGTAATATGCAGACATCGGTATCGTTCTGGGTTATATCATTATAAAATATAAAATCGGGTGACAATAGGGAGCACTCGGTGGAGTGGGGCGGATTCTCGAGTAATCAAGCAGCTCGATTAACGTCGACTAATCCATTCCACCATCGATCGATGTGGTGACACCCTAATGTCGCCACCACAAGGCAATTAATTTTATTTTGATGTTTTATGTATAAAAAAGATCATTAAGCCAAATCCTTCTAACAACGAACTGTCCCAATTCCAGCTGTTAACTTTTACGGGCTGGTAATGATGAAAAATTAGAAGTATAATTGAGATTTAAGGGAAGTATACAAACACATCTCCCGACCGCCCACCAAATCCCTTGATATCTTTGGCGGGTTGGTAACCGCAGTTTTTTTATTATTTTCCGTTATAATCAGAAAGATTACATTGCCCTCATCCAGTTTTAGTTTCCCTCTGTCGCCTCTTACGACATCCACAGGATGATATTCTTACGCCGCAACTACACAGCAACATAAATTTATATATTATATAGTTGTATGTACTTATAAGTATGGTGGTGTCGTGGTGGTGGTAGGTGTAAATAGATACATACATAAACACTCACGCCTGTCACCCAGAGGGGAAGGTAGAGACTACGGACTTCAATTTGTCACGATCCACACATACCACTCTTGCCTCCTTTACATCCATATACCTGCGCATACATGCTCGTCGGTCAAAGGTACTGTTAATTTACTCTTAATTCTCCTTTTACTAGATGTTATTACGAAATTTAAATTAAAAAAAAAATGAAAATTACTTTATTTTTTAACAAAGAATTTCAAGTTTTAAAAAGTAGCATGTCTCCTACAGTAAAGCATGGAATTAAAACTTATAGATCTTAATTTTGTACTCAGCTTATATTTGATTAATGAAATAATTACTAATGCCTTTTGAATTTGAATGCCTTTCGCCTGAAAATCAATTATTTAGCATTCTATTTCATAAAAAACATTCTATACCAGCTACTTAACTAATCCACTATTTAATATGGGCACTGTGAACTCAAAC
Source organism: Parnassius orleans (assembly GCA_029286625.1). Lineage (NCBI taxonomy): Eukaryota > Metazoa > Arthropoda > Insecta > Lepidoptera > Papilionidae > Parnassius > Parnassius orleans. Next base: position 32,040 of record JAGSMP010001392.1, on the reverse strand, counting down.
TGCAGTAACCAGAGGAATGAAACGTTGAAAGATTTCAAACTTACCATACGCTGGTATTCTGTGAGAGCGTTGTACTACCCCGTTCGAGCCGACCCATTCGTGTTACAACCATAATATAGCTGCAGCGTGGCTCTACCACGAAACAAATGACGACTGATGATGTTGATTTTCTTTATTATTATTATTTTTTGGGTTATTTATATAGTTTTCTCATCTGCTTGAGCCGTTTAAATATATAAATGAAAACGATAAATATACATAAATATCTATAAAATAAAATAAATACATAAAAAATACATAAATTAATAAAAGCCCAACCAGATGGAAGCCCCCGGCAGGGGAAACAAAACGGACGAGGGTTAGGGGGAAAGGCAAAGAAACCGGCGGACAATGCGGGCGGTATCGTGGAGCACCTGGTCCGAGCCTGGAGCAATCCGTCACGGAATCTCAGTTGCCTCAGATGACCTGAGAGGCTGACCGGGATTAGCCCGTTCGCAGAAACGACCACAGGAATAATTTCGGTTGGCAGACCACCCCACATGTCGGTCACCTCGTGAGCCAGGTCCAGATATTTTGTCTGCTTACCTGTTTTAAGCTTTCACGAGGTTCTCGTCATACGGAATTGTAATGTCGACCAAAAATATCCTTGACTGTACCCGGTCCATCAGCACAATTTCAGGCTTATTCGCAAGAATAGTTCTGTCTGTGATGATGGCCCGGTCCCAGTAGAGCCTGGCGCGGTCATTTTCGGTACGGCTTCCGGCAAGTACATATAATAAGGCAGTTTCTGATCCACGAGACCGTATTTCAGAGCGAGCTCCTGAAGTAGGTCTATTCTATGACTGTGTATCTACTTTATGTATCTATTCTATTAACTGCCTCGTTGGTTTTAAGTGTTTTTTTATTTATAATAAAGGGTGACAAACGAGCACACAGTCCACCTGATGGGAAGTGGTTGCTGTGGCCCATAGACAGCTACATTTATCCTCGATTACGAAACAAAATGCAATGCGTTTTCACCCGTGAGGACTAAGATGGGATGCCTCGTTTCCAGTAAAAAGGGTCTCCGATTCTCTACACTCACCATACGAAACACAGCAGCAATTGTAATTGGTCTTGCAAAGTGTATTTTTGGAATGCTGCTAGTATATCGCTAGATTTTGGAGGTTTAATTTATACGTTACTTCGTTTTCATTATTGATTGAAATTGAATTTCATTAACTTTGTGGTTTTTAACTCAAACTATTTACATAGGCTCGAAAACATTTAATCTCATTTTTATTAACTCGCTTTCGTCTACTTTTTCGAGTAGAATTTAGTAATTGATTTTAAACTGACTTTCTGATGAGCTAGAGACTTAAAATTTTGAACATACTCGCGATACCATCCATACCATCTGAATAATTGGCGGTCCACCACTGTGCGATTGAGAAGAAGTTTTCTTCCTCGCACAACTTCCTTGTGGAATCGATTACCACCAGCGATTTTTCCGGACCAATACGACTTAGGGACCTTCAAGAAAAGAGCCTACTCCTTTTTAAAAGGCCGGCAACGCATCTGCAATTCCTCTGGTTCTCTCTGGTTCTCCTGGTGTTGCAGTTGTTCATGGGCGGCGTTAGTCACTTACCATCAGATGAGGCGTATGCTCGTTTGCACCCTCTCCTATAAAAAAATTAAGAACATAGCTCCGGATTAAAATGATAAAAAGATAACATAATTTTTTTAAATTTCACTTGTTTATGAATAGATTTGAAGATATCCTAAGTCTTAAAATTAACATTATAATCAGTTTATAATGTAGTGATAATACATTACTGTAATCTGCAGTTAACATATGATCGCTGTGAAGAATGAGGTTCAAAAAGATTTAAATGTTAATCGAATCTAAGAGCGCTACGCAGGAGGCTCGTAGAAAAACTTACCTCTACGCAACCAAGTCATCCGGTGGGAGATAATTAGTGCTACACGTGCGATGCGAAGAGCGAGTCGCTAGTAAACAATATTATAATTTATAATAGAAACCTTAACTTATATACAATAGAAACTCTTACTGGAACTGAATAATAATATAATAAAACTCGGTGAATGAGCTCAGTAAAATTAATTTTGCATTATCAAATATGCCTTGTTTGATTTTATGAGACATTTCAAATATTTGATTTCCTTTGTCATATTATTGTTCGTTACAAAGCCTTTTTGACAGTAAAAATCTTATACGAGTTTCTTAAATTATTTGTCGTATAATCTTAACAATGTATTCTGACTCTCTACCTCCCAATAAATCGAAAAACAATTATTTGAATTGCATTCCAGGCTACAAATCTTTTAAATTAAGGATATAGATGTTTTTATAAATCTAATATATATAAATTAATGTTTGTTTGTTATTTATGCGCTGCCATACCGTTCATCAGAGTGCGGTTCAACTTTGTTAACTTATTGGCAAAATTTTATAGGCACAATTAACTTACAATAGGTGGCGCGTAATGTACCGACATATTTATTTGAAAGTTATATATCATTCAACTTCAATGAATGTATTATCATTCCTAATTAAACAATATAACTCGTCCAAATTTAAAACTATATTTCCACAATTATTTCTTCTGCGGCAGCAACGCGCCGGGTACCAGCTAGTATCTATTATATAATTATATAAAATACATGTCTTACAGTTGAGACTGCTTAAACTGATTATACCACTAAAATAAAATATTGACACAAAGATAACTACCATAATTTGTTCAAAACTGTAAAGTTCTCAATATATTTGATAAAATAGAAACTGCCATTGTATCACAATACAGCCCAAATATAAATTCTTAGTGTATTAAAACTAGAAGGTCAAATTTAAGAAAACAATCCTACTTACCTTTGTATAATCTTCCAAAATGTTACAATGAATATGAAAGGAGGGGGGTGTTGGGACACATTCTGAGAGACATATTACCATCTATCGGACGCAATAAAGTTTTCCGGACTTATTCCATAGTTGCCTCACATTACACGCATGGAGCGAAATGGAGTTATGGATTTCGACGAACCACCACCACTCACGCAACCCGTGCTCATAATGAAGTAAAGAATAAAGATAGAACACACTAATTTATGTCATGAAAAACAATCAAACAAAGCAAGCCTAGTACAAAAATAAATCACAATCACAAAAGGTAAATACTGCGTGTTACTAAATGTTGTTTCTCTGTTGTGTTACAGACGAGATAGATCGTATCGTTTCTTTACAAATGTGTAGACGGACGTAAAACTTACACAAGTTCTCTTAACTAAATCGTGTTACCCATTACAACGCTAAAACATATAACGTTTAATGCTTTTGTAAGTAAAAATAAAATACATAATTATTTCTCATGATTACGGGAATACTAATCACTGAATGAAACTATCACAGTTATCACATTTAACCCGTACTACCCTTTGATTATAATTTTTTTGGTACAATCTACGCAGAATGAACTTGCAGTATCTTAAATTCTTGCAGTTTTATACTAGCTTCGACTAGCTTTTGCCCGCGACTTCGTCCGCGTAGAAAAAAATGGTTCTAATAGGATTTTAATTGGTTTTTTTCGTTATTAATTTTGTTATAAAATATAAATTATTATTTTTAAATGTTTGAGTACTTATAAAATATAACTTTATCTTTATTTATTATAGTGTAGGATTTAAAGGTTAAATAAACATGAAAATAAAATAAAATTTTGTTATATTTTATGAACACGCAGCTCGGCCTTTGATCTGGTGAAAGTGACACAGGGGTATAATCTTTTTACAACGAAATCGAAATACTACAGCTACCACAGTATTTCTTTGTAAACAATATTTTTGTTTTTCCTTTGGGTGCTAGAATCACCAGGCTACTCTGTGCGCTTACTTTGGAGCATGCCACATACAACTGACCGTGGGAGAAGCAGCTTTCTCTCAAGTCTACTCCCGCTACCTTAAGAGTTTGACCTTGAGTTTTGTTTATGGTTATGGCGAAGCAGACTTTGATAGAAAACTGCATTCTCTTGAATTCTAAGGAGTAATTTAATGGAGTTGGGGGAATCCTAGGAATAAATACAGACTCTCCTCGAGAACAACCTGTCAGTATAGTTGCCTCGATTACATTGCGATGCAATGTTTTCACTTGCAATCTGGTGCCATTGCATAATTTTGGTGGATTTATATTGCGCAGCAACATAATTGGCGCGCCAACTCTCAATTTTAATATGTGAGTTGGGACGCCGGGAGGCTTCAGTGTATTCAGAAACTCGACCGGATAATAAATGGCATCATCGGTGTTTATCACTGAGACGACGGATTTATATTGATATTCGACCCCTTCGAATGATCTCAAAAGTATTTCATTTATGACTGAGGCTTGTTCGTTTTTTTGTATTAGGATGGCACGCTCGCATAACCAATCTGCAGGTTTATCGTGAATGTTATTATTGTTTGGGTAAATTTTAGCTATAAGCTCTTCTACAGTGTATACAATTGTACCTAACTCCGTAGCGAGAATTATATTATTATCCAGTTCAGGAAATCACCATTTCCTATTTTAAGCAACAGGTCTGAGAATGTCCAGCAGTAACATCTCCCCTAAGATGGACTCTCATATTTTTGGTAAGGCTCAGTTTTGTCACTGAATACCACAAATGAGACCGCTTCACGTATGCTTTAACTTCGTCCGCTCGCGTTCCTCTGGGCACTATTGGTAAAGTCTGCCAGAAATCACCTTCTAACAATACAGTATCTCCTACCATTTGACAATGATTATTCCTAATATCTTGTAAAGATCTATTTAGGGCTTCGAAACCCCTTTTATGAGCCATAGTACTCTCATCCCAAACAATTAATTTCATTTTGTAGAGTACTTCTGCCATATTACTTTGTTTGGTTATATTGCAGAGTGGGTTTCGTTCTGTATCAAATCGAGAGGAAGTTTAAACGCGGAGTGTGCAGTTTTACCTCCGTCCAGCAGAGTGGTCGGACGTTGTGACCGCTAAGGCGATATTACGATTGCTTCTCACTTTGGCCAACAGTAAATTTAATAGAAAAGTCTTGTTGTTATACTAGGAGAATCCAAAACAAAAATATCTGCGTCGCTACTGGAAAGTATTTTATAATAGATATGTCTTTGTTCATTGGATAGAGAGCCTTCACTACTTGACACCAGTTCTGCTAAGGAATTGACATCGTAACTTGTTTGCTTCAGGTAATCCCGGTTATCGTGTGAGCCTTCAGACCTTTGAGGCTGAGGCAACCCGTACGGCTGTAGGCTTTGTCCTCCTAATGCTAATACATCTTCTCCTATTGTGACCAGACATTTATTGTAAATTTCATCTGTTAGATGTTCATCCATAATGCCAGAAAGCCTTTTTACTTATCGTTTGTAGTCTTCTGATAGGCTATCCCTGTATTTTACCCAAAGACTTAGTGCGTCTGTAATCTGACAGAATGCCAGAATTATAGAAAAAAGTTCACGCATTTTTAATGGCGACTCGCTTAAGACTGCTTCTTCTAGGGCAGAATCCCAATGTTTGTCGTCCTCTAGCAAGCCAAGTTTCATGCAAGCTAATTGAAAAGTTGGTTGGAGGACACCTTTGACAGTCTTCAAGTCATCGAAGTATGATGGACCCTTAACCTCGTGCAGAAGTAAGCGATGATGGTAACACTTTGTTTTATTCGGGTGAACCGTGTACACTCTACCTAGAGCGTGTTTTTTCATTATTCCTGACCAGCCATCTACGGGTTTTCCTCTTTTCCTTCTCACAATTTTATTTTTTTGCCATACAAAATATGAAGGCACTTCCTCATATAGAAGGGTTTTAGCAAAATCATCTGTTTAACATAAATCAAAAATTCTAACAGTGTCGTTTTTGGTAGGCTATTAACTTTGTCGGTGAGGTTGGTGGAATTATAGGAAAATAGACTCGTTGGCCATTTTCAAGGTGGACGCTAAAAATATGACTGTGGAAAACCTTCCATGTATGGCAAATCCTAACGCCCACTCTCATATAATTTGACTTCGTCCTTTTTGTTTTCTAGCACGAAAGCTGCCTGATCACTGCCTTCATTAATGTACTTACAAATGTACATTATCGATTTAACAGAATTCCAAAATTCTACATATTATGTGCCTTAAATGTCCATGACAGAACCACCCACCTACTGTCTACTTCAATGTCTTTTAATTTAAGTGCAAAGCCACCCTCAGCCGGAGATCGTCTTCTGTACTATGGGTAACCATCGTCATCTGTCTGTGTATCTCTCAAAAATTTTCTGGGATATTTTTTGCTACATTTATTATCTTTCATGCAGGGAGAATTATTATTAAAGTTCCCACATGGACCGTGTATCATATTGTTTTTAATTATGTCGTATAAAATAGGATCTTCATTTGGATTTGGTATCTTAGCACATATAAGTTCATCCACCATGTCAGGCGAAATGCGGTTAACCATCCACAATAATATGTATATGTGAGGCATGAGGTTTCTGCCATTCGGTAGAACATGAAACAACGTACTTCTCCAAATATTTTTCCTTTGGTTAGAAGTGTCATTATTTAACTTAAGGTAAAACCCTGGCTATGTACGTGTCTATCATAACTTTTTGCCCAGGAAAATCATCTCCGTGATTTCATCCCATCGAGGATTGCAAGTAAATGGTATAAAGAGATCAGGACGATCGAGACGACCGCACATACTTCATGGCGTCTAGTGTCCGCTCATGCAGATAGCATGGCCCCCCAGTAAAAGAAGAAGGCAGCACCACCTTTTGATCCAGCTGATCAGCATCAACGTCCTGTTTCCTTATCGCATCTTGCAAGTGTATATAACTGTCCGCTCCAAGCTGCGCCTGATTGTTCCTAAAATAACTCAACCTTTTCGTCTCGATTTTCGCAAACATGTCAACTAAAACCTGGTTAAACAGCGAACGAAAATATACATAGCAGATGATTATCTTCTCCTTTCCTAATGATCATACGGTAAGAATAAAAACTTGCAGCAGATACCATATTTTTAAGCCGTTGTTTGGTCTTAGGACCGCACTGGGGTAGCAAAACAAAAGTGGGTACTGTAATGCATCGTATGAGCGATGGATTTCACTTATTCGATGCAATGTGTTATCATGGCTCTCAATTAAAATATCCCACTTAGAAAATTGCTGTCCAACAATAACTAAATCAACTTCATTTGACGTAGGTTGATTATACCGTCCACTGTGGCCATTTGTAGGCTTTCTTTCAGCATTTATAACAACTTTAAATGTCTTAAGCTAATAATATTTTTGTAGTAGTAGTTGTTATGTCTCTTTTCAGACACGGAATAAATTTCTTCTTCTTCTTTAGTTGAAAAGGAAGATATGAGTAGAATTCTGATTAAACAGAGTCTACTTTCGAGAAGACTAAGGAGATGACCATAAAAATAATTTTCTAAAACGTGACTACACGTTATTGCTAACTTTCCTGACCAATATTCTTTTAAACCATCTATCTGGTTAGGCAGAATAGCAATAACAATTATGTAAACGAGAGCACTAATAGTCTGCATAACATTACGTTTACAATTATATGTTATGAAAGTCCAATTAACTCCAATTTCTTTATCAAATTTATATAGTTCACTGTAAAAACTTTTGATAGATTTCCACGTTAAAAATCCTAACAAAGAACATAGAAAATGTTGTATCAGGTTTAAATATACCACAAAATCGGATAAATGATGTGGATTGCTTGTGAAAACAAAGAAAAATGTAATGGTATATATAAAGGTACTCTGTGATGTAATGACACTAAAAACTAAACTATAGGCTAATGTTAAAATTTTGTATATTCTCTTCATATTGAATATCACAGGTAGTCTATTTATTTCAAGAAAACATCCACAGATAATAAAAACCTTCGAGATAACATCAATAATCGGTAACTTAAATTTTTCTATAACAAAGTTATTAATGCGAAGGTTTAGAGTAGACATCGCGTCAAAAAAATGATGTTAATAACCAAAATGTAATATTGTAATGGCAATAAAATTGATGATCGAAACGATGATCGATTAAACAGTTCATATAATACTAGAAATTTTACTTTTATCTTGTAATGGGTGTTCAATAATATACCTCTCCTATTCATAAAATAAAAGCATTGGCCACTGCATTTACAAACTAAATTACTGATGTGTACCCTTGAATTTCAGTCGCAGTGGCCAGTTTCAACGGAGACTAACCATATGCGCAGGACAGGATTTATAAGCCGAGCAAGATTTGTCCATCATCAAATTCCCTAGTCGGTCAGTTAGTTCAAGGTAAACATACTCGTCAACAACTTTGAGCGTAGCGATCCCAACAACTGCTAGTATAGTTGTGACATGGAAGTAACACATGACATATGTCTTATTCATGTTCATCTTAAGACGTATCCGCTGAGATACCGTTTCCACGGATATGTTTTAAAGCCGTTTCCAGTTCAGTAGCTTAAAAACGTTTACCAATGCGGCAGTAACGAGTTTTGGGGATAAAACATCTCAATGTCTTGCACTTTTCTGCAGTTTGATACGTATACTCTGGTTCTGTACACAAATGAAAAAAAATCCCCTCTTAAGCTAGGTAGCCTGATGTTATGATGGAGACTCTCAATCAAAACCTGCTTAAGAGGTGGTTAGCACGCTATACCCAAAGAAATTACCAAGACCCTCACCCACACCGCACAGTCTATTTTAATATTATGAGCAAACATCTGTTGAAAAGATTATAAGAAGTTAATGTTATAACAGAAGCTCTTATTGGTCATGCATAATCCGGGCTGTTCGCAATGGAAGAAGAACCTACTTTTATGGATAATAACACTCAAGCGCACAGTTCCAACACGTGTTTAGAGATTTTAACGGGTGTATGTAGGAGTTTAAGGTTCGCCGATTGTATTGGCACATGCATCTCAAACTACCTGCAAAATCGGCACAGTATAACCAGTTCCACAAAACATTCGAGTACTCTAAAAAGCAATTGCCGCGGAGCGCTGGATTTTTGGAAAGATACAATTTTTTTATCAGGACGGTCATAAGCGATAAAAAAAACATGTGTGCAGTTCACACGCAGGATAAGTGAATTCTTCAAATGGAGTGAAATATAAAACAAAAACATTTCACAGCAAATGATTTATTGGAACGAACTTCCTTATCGGACGGTACGAATTTGACGGGGGCTAGGCGAGAAAAAGTGTAAGATTTTTCCGTCACGACCCCTTCTGACGTAGTGTAGACGGCCTTGGCAGCTATAAGGAAGCGAGATGGAATAATAGCCATCTCTCGCACTTTTCTTATCTTGCCATGAAAGAAATATTATTTTATTTGAAATGAACTTTTATTTTAATAGACACTAGTAATTTATTTATTTGTATTTGTTAATCAATAATATAATACGTTTATCAATAATAATATACAACGAAAGGAACTTCGTTCCAACCGAGTGTTCTTTTTTTAAATTTAATAATATTTAATCACAAGTACGGCATAAAGCATAAGATAAAAATTTAATTTTATCGCAAATAAATGTAAAAACCTTATTTTTAGACATATAGAGCCTAAATTTTAGTGTATTACATCAAAGGAATATTTTCTTTCAACTAAAATTGCTTTGTAATAGCGACGTCTACTTCATTCTATAGGTAAAATCATTTTATCGATCAAAAATTTAAGGTGGTCCGTAAAATAGACTCTAGATGGCCTAAACACGACTAATTTAATATAAATCGGAACGATATGAAGTCGTGGATTGTTAAAAATGGTGTTGATATGATAATTTTATGCAGTATAATTAGTTTTATTTATTTGATAATAAATTCGTAATTTTTTAATTCTTTGATTTAAAAGTTATATTAACGATTTTTAGGGTTCCGTAACCGAAGGGTAACCAACGGGACCATATTACTAAGCCTCCGCTGTCCGTCCGTCCGTCCGTGCATCCGTCCGTCTGTCTGCGGACTGTATCATGAGATACAGCCCGCTGACAGACAGACGGACTGTTGCCGCTATAACAACAAATAATAAAAATAAAAGTAAATTAAAAATTAAAGGGGGCTCCCCTACTAGAAACGTGTTTTTTTACGTACTACATACATAGTATTAAATCTTATACGATGGTACAGAACTCTTCATGCGCGAGTCCAACTCGTACTTGGCCGGTTTTTAAAGCACCGCACACAGAGGAGGCCGAGATAAACACTTAATAATGAACTAGCTGTTCCCCGCGACATGACACCTCGCTTTCGCTTAAAGCTTAAAGAGGCGTTCACTGCTGGTTTCTCTCGGTTCTCATCGGGTGTCTTGGCGTCGTTCGCGTGCCAAGCTAAGTGTTGAATTATTTTCATTCATTATTTCTTAAACTATGCGTTCAAATAACATGTTTTAAAGAACAAAGTTTATCTTCATAACATTTTCTTGATGAAGAAGTAACTTTCGTTCGTAAGAGTTAATATGCCATGCCTAACCAATGCCATGTATAACGCTCATAAATCACTTTTTAATTTTCAATATTTATCACAAAATACCTTATTGTGGCTTATGTATAAGAAATAGGCCTATGGTAACGCTGACTATTTCTTAAACTATGCGTTCAAATAACATGTTTTAAGGAACAAAGTTTATCTTCATAACATTTTCTTGATGATGAAGTAACTTTCGTCCGTAAGAGTTAATATGCCATCCCTAAAAATAATGCTCATAAATCACTTTTTAATTTTCAATATTTGTCACAAAATACCTTATTGTGGCTTATGTATAAGAAATAGGCCAATGGTAACGCTAACTATTTTTTAGATGGCAGAAAGATCTATATTTTTGTAAAACATAGTACTTACGTATCACTAAGCATTACGCCAGCGCACGTGAATAAAGCAGTTTGGGAGCGCTTTTTCTTCCGACTTGCTTAACAAAAGACTTAAATATTGGTAGCCTTAATTATTGCTAGGTGCAGCCTCCAATCGGACGGTAGTTCTAAAGATTAGCGTGTTTAAACAAACAAAAAACCTCTTCCGCTTTATTACATTAGTAATAGATTCTATCTCAATCTCTCCTATAGATTTATATATTTGTCTCTTTGTAGTGTCGCTTTTTTGTTTCATTGAGTTTCAAATTCCAACGATGCTAAAGAAGTGTTCACTTGAAAAATTAATTTAATCAGTAGTACAAAAATGTACTTATTTTATCTTTATCACGTTAAAAAGTAGAATATCAATTGCTTAGATTACGAAAACATCTCGCAATCTCGGAACGGGGCAGGAGGGGAACCTACGTGATCAATTTGTCGGGCCTAGCAAGTGAAGCGAAGCGATTGCGTATATTCGCCGAGAAAAATATTAAATACATGGAGGTGGTCGAGCTGACTCTGGCACATGAGTCTACTGAAAAACACGCAGAGGTGAACAGTGCCACAACAGCGATGGCGCCCACTTCGGCCTAAGGCTTAGGTGGCGAGGCGAGCGAAGGCTTTCACCGGGCGAGCGCGCAGCGACGGCGGCGGTGGCGGTGGCGGCCTGCTGGCGCTGCGGCAAGCACAACCTCACGGATCGGTGGTGGTTTGCGCAATATAATTGTGACCAGTGCGGCCTAAACTGCATAGTGTGCTACGAAACTCGATCGTGTGGTCAACTACTTTTGTGAACAATGTGGATACGGAAGAAGACGGCGACAACGTTAACATTAAATTGTCGGCTAAAGGTAAACCATAACCATATTTCGTTATAATAAATGTGGACGGTCATCGTCTAGACTGTGAGGTCGATACAAGCAACCATACTTCGGTCAAGTGCAGATTTTGGAACGAAGTTCCTTATCGGACGGTACGGATTTGGCGGAGGGGGGCTAGGCGAGAAAAAGTGTAAGATTTTTCCGTCACGACCCTTTCTATAGTGTGTTGTTTTAAATGACGCTTCATTTTAATAGCCGCTAGTAATTTATTTATTTGTATTTGTTAATCAATAATATAATACGTTTATCAATAATAATATACTACGAAAGGAACTTCGTTCCAACCGAGTGTTCCACGACACTCACGAATGTTTTTTATTAACATAACTTTTCAAAAAAATCATTAAATGTCAATTCTTCAACCCTACTGAGGCTTTGAGAACAGATATCTTCTCTGACGTACGCACAAACTCCGGCCCGAGGCACAAAGGAACTAACCAGCCAGAGAGGACAACTGCGTCTCGGTGAGAAAGAGCAAGACCAGCTTAGGCGTCTCGAGATGGTGGTGGACGGCATTAAGGTTTGAAGAAAGGTCCCTTATTTTGCAGAAATCCAAATCGTGCGTGGGATTGTGGGTGATGTGGTGATTTTGCTCCGTTTGCCTTGAGTAGTATACGTACAGAGCGGAGCGCCCAAAATCACACCTACCATAAATTAATTACTTACTATCTATAAATCTTTTAACTTGAGTCAGAAGAATTATAAGCTTTTCGAAACTGAAGTAAAATTACTAGATAAGAAATTCGTCACAAAGTTAAGCGGGAGAGTTATGTTAACTTCAATAATGCTAACTTTGAGCTTTCGACAAAGCTAATAGAGAACTTGCAGTTCTGTGATCGGATTTATCTGTAAAAATTTGCATTCGTTACAAACTGGGTTTTTTTTACGAAATAAACATACACGTTACAGTTGATAAGCACATCACTATCACATCTCTAGCATTCCAAGTCCAAAGCTGGGCTAAGGCTTTCCAATAATACTAGGTAGAACCACTATAAAATTCTTATTGAGTGTGTGTGTTAGTTTAATTCAATATGTAGGTATTCACGTAAACATAAGAAACCATTAAATAGATTCTTCATTCTTCTTCGTCGGCTCGTAAATGTTCACTGCTGGATATCGCCCTCTCCACTTGTTCGAAGGGTTTTCGTTAATTTGTACGCTTAGCAGGCGGTCTCACATTTAACACTGGTCCCGTCGCAGACCTAGATATTTTAATCCTGACGTGAACAAGATGGTAATTCGGCCATCTAACGAGCCATAAGATCTTTCTACTAAATCCTTCACGCGCTCGAAAAAAACGGAGATATGGATTTTCTTACGCTGCCAAAACACAATAAATTAATCCTTTATTCAACGCCGTCACATACTCGTAAATCGTCAATCGAATTAAATGATATATTTTATTTCAAACTAGGGTAGGATCTATTAATGCGGCGTTATCTATTTAACATTATCATCAAAGACGACTTATTTTATCAAATTTTCGTCTTCTGGCATCGCCCTCTATCTGTTCGTAAAGTTTCATCAAAATCGGTATGTCCATTCCAAAGATTAGCCCGGACGCAGATAAACGAACAGACGAACAGACAGACAGACGGACAGACCGCAGTCTGTAAGTTTGTCTTTTTAAAAAAGGTTATTTTTGTTTTGTATATTTGTTACATTCAAACGTCGAAGCTCCGGCGCTCCTAGGTTTGACTAGTCAAACCTCAGGTCTGACATAAAGTCTAAGTCAAAGTCCAAATAAATGACGTTTTTCTGCCTTTGACTAATGAATTTTTGTCTAAAATAGGAGAAACTAATTTGGATAATCAAACGCCGAAACTCAATTTCATGAAATCAAGGTTTGACCAGTCAGACCTCAATTAGGTATTGGAATGTGTTAGTTTGTCAGATTAGGTATAATAAAAGGACATTTTTAAAATTTTATTGACCCAAAGTTACTTCTGCAACGGCTTCGGCACTGCGAGATGTGCAGCCCCTTCGACCTTGCGTAGCAAATCGCAGGCACCTATGCTCACCTCCGCAGCATTGACTTATTGGTCGCCTTCGGCGATCAGCCTCAGCCGGTAAGGCTCCCACAAGTTCCTGCGCTTTGCTACGGCGGGCGGGAGCTGCTCTTTCTCCGCGCCTACGGCTTTACAAAAACACTCAAGGGGTAGGGCAGACAAGACTACGCGGAGTCGGTGTGTGGTGATTTGGTTTTAGAACAGATTCAACCTATCTTATCTATAAAATCAGGTTGCACTAAACTCTGCTTTGATATTGGTAAATGAAACAATGTTATGTGAATAGTTACAATTTTGTTTTCTTGACTGCTCTTCATTGCGACTCAATTCGTTGTGTATGAGTTTAGCCACAAATTAATACGAATTGAGGTTTGACCGAATTTGCCTTAGTCGCTTCTAGGATCGACAAGGTAAAGCCCGAAACAGATTATTTTACTTTCGACGTTTGATTATAAAGTTAGGTACTTCTAGGTTTGACTAAGAATACTAGTTTGCCCAAACGTTTTAAACGTAGTAGAGCTACACTACAGCTATATTATAGTTGTAGCGCGAATGGGTCGGCTCGACCGGGATAGGACCACGCTCTCACAAAATACTAACGTAAAATAGCAGCTTGATGCTGCTGTGTTTCGTATGGTTAGTGTAGAGAACCGGAGACCCTTTTTACTGGAAACGAGGCATGCCATATCAGTCCTCAGTGGTGACAACGCATCTGCATTTTGATTCTTAATTGAGGATAAATAAAGATGTCTATTGGCCACAGCATTCACTTACCATCAGGTGGACTGTGTGCTCGTTTGTCACCCTCATTCTATAAAAAAATGCTTTGGTCAAGCATAGGATAAACTAGTTATTCCGGGAAGAGACTGCATATTACACCTATACCATATACATAACATACCTTTGACTACAACATATAACCTTTTAGGCAGCATAGAATAAGTGTGTCAAAAATTAAAAGTTTCAATCATAAGTAATAAGTATAATAAGTATAATATTTTGATTATAATTTTGCACATGTACCTTCTTATTTCACAAACTTTAGAATTGCTTTCGCCTTGCTTATGAACTAATTAGAACTGACTGTAAAACTTAAACGTACAGTAGACTTTAGGCCGTAAAACTCTCTGAGGGTTGCCGGACTCTTTACAAAAGATCTTGTGTTGTGTTTCCATCAAATGGAAAACTTCAAAATTACCAACAATTTTACCACACCAAAGAAATAATAATGGTATTTACAAAGAAAAAAGAGTAAACCCGTTACCAATTCGACTATGAAAAGTTGAATATATTAATTCAAAACAAGAAATTTTATGGTTCATCGATGGCATCAGCACAAATTGTGTTCGTAACCACAGAATCCATCTCTGCGCAAGTTTTACTAAGTCTTCCGTAAAACCACAAAAATATCACTTTTGCTATTTTGACAGATTTGTCGCTAGATTTAGCGGATTTTCCACCGCATTTCAATTAGGATTTACGATTCCGGGTGATTCCGACAGCGTAGCAGAAGATATATAACTTTTTCATTTTCAGATTTTGTCTTGTTCTTACAATACTGATGAATAATATAATGTACCGTATAAAACTATTGAGATAGAAAAAGAGAACACACGCTTTTATTGGCTAGTCCTCAATTCTTTCGATTCTTAATTGAGGATAGATGATGGTAAATGGGCCACAGCATCTACTTACTATCAGATGGCCTCTGTGCTCGTTCGTCACCCTTACTTCTATAAAAAGTAGGTATTTAGCCCGAGTTGGCCACTCTAATCAATTTAGCGAACCCACTCTCAAAGCGCATTGGTGAACTGTGGCAGGAGGGGCGCGACCTACCCATCTGGCTTAACAGCCGACCGGAAGGCTGAACAGAAGTCGCGGAAGAATTCGCGAAGGTCGCGGAAGTGTTGATATGGGGGTTTGCCTCCCGCCCTGTACTTGGAGGAGAAAGAATGTAACTATCACGATGTGCCACTTTCCCTATCCTCCGCAGCCGAAATGCCACTACACCGCCGACCATAACTGCCGCTTGTTCGAAGAGGCTGGAGCTTCCGGGTACTCGTATTTCCTCCGCGCTGCTTTCGCCAAGATCTCTTGGTCATAGACTCAGATGGTTGGTTGCGAAGTTGTAGATAGAGCTGTCCTTCTCCGAGAACGAACCACAAAGGGTTGGTATATTTTGAGTGTGTGAATTTATTGTTACAAAAGAATTAAAATATCTTTTCATACAAAACTTATTATTGTAAATCATGGAATAAAGTGCACATAACACGATTACAGGTACTATTTTCATTACGGTTAATCCACATTCAAATAATACATTTTTCCATGTGTACTAAAAATATTTTAATTAATACTAATATTTAAATTAATAATAATTCATACAACACAGTGCCTACTTTTTTTTGAAATAAGACTAACAAACGAGCATACAGTCCACCTGATGGTAAGTGGATGCTATGACCAATTGACGCCTGCATATATCCTCGATTAGTATTCAAAATTTAGATGTCACCCCTGAAGATTAAAATAAAGCTTCTCGTCTCCAGTACTTTTACTGAAGAAGAAGAGAATTAGAGACCCTTTGGTCTCAAATTTCGTCACTCACCATTCGAAACACAGCAGCGAGCTGTTGTTCTGTGCGAGCGTAGTCCTTTCCCAGTTGAGACGACATATTCTTGCTGCAGCCATAGTTATGATATAAGCATATAATAATATAGCAGAACAATGGTGTAAAAAAAAGACAAATAGCAGTAGCTTCAGCATCCTTTATTTATTCCCCTAGACCTGTTTTTTCCAGAAATTATTATAATTAAAGACACGAATTTTCTACAGATTTATTATATGTATTACTATTAATTATATACACATAATTACAGTTTTACAAATTTACAATTAACTAAATGAAATAAAACAAATAAATATGTATTTATGAGTAGAAAATCTATTTAAACTTTCTTCTTCAAAAAAAAAGAAAGAAAAGGAAGATTTTCATGATCTTCCTTTTCTTTCTTTTTTTTTGGATCGTTGAGATCTGCTTGTTGCAACTGTAAACATTTCAGGCACTTGTCTTTTTTAGGGACATGAAATTATATATTAAATTCTTCGCTAAATATTTTTCGGAAAATCTTTTCACTAACTATGTCTATGCCAGCTTTCACGTTGTGTGAGAAACTCCTGTATATCATCATCATTCGAAGGTACGTCCATTCCAGTCCACATTGGATAATCGTATACGTTCAAGTAAAAGTTGCCTAAATAATAAAATAACACTTGAAAACGGCAGGTAAAAATTAACTAACCGAAAATCAGTTGTATTTTTAATCAGCTAATATTTGCTGAACCAGTTATATATTAAAAAAAGAAAACTGGCAATTTCAACTAAACGCCATGTAGGAAAAAAACCAAATAAGCCAAAATGACTTAAGTGATAAAAGAACAAATCCTTTCTGAGGAAAAAATATACTATGCGCCTAACACTATATTGCCAGATACTGAAAAAATTAACTAAGTGGAGTAATTACCGTACGAACAGAAATGTCAAACTTGACCAAAGGCAAATTTAGCATTTCACAATTACGACAACCACCAAATTTTCAAAAATGGTCGAAATTTTTGTCGGTTAGTAAGGAAAAAAAAGTGAAATCTCGCGAACTCCAAAATGTTGAAGCGACATCAAAAGTCGTCGTAGAAGGACGTGAGTAAGACCAAATGACGCAGAAAAATCAGGCGATTCCAACAGTGTATATAACTCAATATACAATAACGAAATATTAAAACGAGAAGGGTATTCTACAAAGGTAATCAATCAACCGATCTTTCCGTTGAGTTCGATAAAAGGAAACCCTGATACTAAAAATAAGTTTTATCCGCTCTTATATTCAATTCAATTCAAATAAAAGTGTTTAGTTTTTTACGAAAGTGACTTTCTGGGGAATATGTGTATATAATTTTTTATAATAAGTTACTGTTTATAATATAAATCATCCAGTCACAACCACAAACTATATGAATGACTACTATGAATACTATACTATACTACTATGAATTAACTCCCAACGACATGCCAAATATATAAACAGATTTTTCAAGCCTAACTAAATTACAGGTCGTTTCAGAGAATCCACTAACCTATATCATACTGTAAGTGTCGTAAAAAGCGACAGTAAATCAGTAGGTGGGCAGCATTTTATTAGAAAGACGCTGCTGCCCATCGCCTGATGTGTTTCCCTCTGTCGCCTCTTACGAAACCCACGGGATAATATGGAGTAGTGAATATTGTTACACTGCACGGTTCGCACACGGTTCGCTGGTATCCAGCATAATGCTGCCGCGTTTCATACGGTGAGTGACGAAAACCGAAGACCTATTTATTGCAATTGCATTAAGGTATTACATCCGAGTCCTGCGAGATGACAACATTGCCCAGGCAATAGTATTGATTTACCATCATTAAGGTGGACTATATACTCATCTTTCATCCTTATTTCTATTAAAAATATATAAACTCAAAATAATAACTGGCTAATAGAATATTGGGAGCGCGTAAGGTAGATTTTGGCCGTGCAGATCATCTGTAACCATTGTAACCAAATTAAAGCAGGTCGTTATCACTTAAGTAATACAGAAAAGAAATGGAACTTTGTTACTGAGTTGTTAGAACAGAGGATATCTTACGTCAGTAGATCCCTTGAATTAATCTTTGTCAAGAACTTTAACAACTAGCAAACTAATCTAAACGTAATTTTGTGTTTCTTATTCACTCAGGGAAATTCTGATCTTATACGAAGGATTGAAATATGATAAACACGGATCATTTTAATCAAGTAACTGGCGTAAGGCCAATTTTTCTTCAAACTTCGTAACCTCATTCTGCTGGCTTGACAGACAAGGCTCTGGCTACCCATGATGACGGGAAATCAATCTAAAACGAATGAAGGGAAGCAGCCACACCAATGCGAGGGCTGTGTTCACCTACACGACTGTTCAGCGTGGAGATAAAAAAATATTATTGAGTCATATATGCCGTTTGACGTAATTTTAAAAGTGGATCTAAAAACACTGTTGATGTGATTTGAATCGAATATTTAATTATCATTATAAAAAATAAATATATCTGTGAAAATCATGCAATTCACCTGGAATTTGCTTCCACGCACTAATAGATTGTGGAATGTATTGTCGCCAGAGGCCTACTCCTTTCTAAAAGGCTGACAACACACCTGCAATTCCTTTAGTTTTGCTGATGTTTATGGGCGGCGGTGATCAATTGCAATTAGGTAAGTAATACTTATATGCATGCGTGGATTGTAGTCTCTACTCACTACTCAAACAAATATTTTCAAATTAGAGAAAGAAAATAATCTAACAGGTTTAACTGGTATCGGCGGAATAAAATTTATTAATAACTCGTCTCGACCACAGCGCTATAATTTATTATTTACTAGAATGCAGTGACACCTTGCGGGTCCAGATTTTCTGATTTTCTTTTTTGGCACTATGTCAATATAAAATATTGCGGAAATGATTAATTTTGGTTCATAAATATAGAATTTGTTAAAAACTTGACTGCAGCATCACTTATTGAATCCTACTATAGCTATGAACAAACATCACGACAAAAGTAATATATTGTGTGAATATGAGCTTAATCGGTCAAGTCGTTCATAAGTAGACGATCTCTTACAGACGTATCAACGATTACGTAGTGCGTCTGAAAAATTTTGTGAATGGCCCCATATTATGATAAAAACTGCGCGTGTTAGGATAAACCGCGCCCGCGCGTACGCATTGACAGAAATTTTAACGAGTGCCCCCCATCGCGCAAATCACCAAGCAGTGGCGCTGTGACCAAGCTAACGATGTCAGTGTTAGATTTCGTGTCATTTCAAAATGCAATGTTACATAGACATAGACATGCATTTATTCAGCAACTTACACTCAAACAGTTTTGATACAGAAAATAAAATTATATTAAAAAAATTCAAACATAAAAGTAAATAAGAAAAAAACAGACATAAAATGATCCGGTTGCATGAGTGATGTGATGCTGAAAGGGGCACTGACTCAACATAATGCTAGAATCGCAGAATTGCGATAGCGTTGGTTTTCAGCAATGCCCATTGAGGTTGGACTCGCCTGCGAGGATAGTGTGAAGTAAGATAGTGAAATATCAAAATAACAAAATAAAATAATGGAAATGAAAAAGGATAGGATATTTATTTATTCAGTAGGTATATATAAATGTATGTAATAAATAATATAATGAGTGTTTACAATAAAACAATAGAGATATTTATTTATATTATGATATGAAAATATAATGCAGCTATTTTATTCGCCCTAAAAGTTAAACTGATAAAAGTATTCTTTTACTTTTACCTTGAAAAGGCTGATGGTATTTAGTTGACGGATAGGTGGGGGCAAGTTGTTCCAACATTTAGTAGCTGCATATCGGAAACTACCGCGGAATGCTGCCGTTGTGTGTTTTGGTATTGAAAGGACATTTGAGTATTGTATATGTTAGTGCAAGTGTACAGTGTTGAAGCAGTGTGCAAAAGTGTGTGCTTGAGTGGTTTTAACGCTTTAGAGGCGGAAAAGAAGGTGTCAAGGATGAGCCACATTTTTTTTTTATAAATTTGAAGTGACAAACGAAATAACAGTTATCTGATGGCAAGTGGCTACTGCAGTCCAAGTACACCTGTAGCCAGCTTCAAACAAAGACGGCTACAGATGCGTTATCACATCTGAAGACTTAGATCGAGTGTTACACAGCCTGTAAAACTAACTCTTTATTACCCTGCAGACCATTTGGCGGCAGAAGTAAGTTAGAGGGTGGTACCTACACAGATGGACTCCTAGCAACTTTCAGGTCCAACATCAACAAGCACAATTTCAGGCAACATCAAATGATTGATTTTTCTTTTAAAAGTATGATTTATTTCAAATAAGTGCCAATCCTTACAAAAAAAGCAAAAGGAAATAAGGCACTGTATTTTGATACGTTTTACGTTTAAAATTCTTTCAAATTAAACTTCAGTCCTTCTTATGTTTTAAAATTTTATTACCGCTAAATTAGTAAATAATACCAACTTGAAAATTCCCTCTTGTGTACTTTTATTTCCAATGAAATGTTCCTTACTGAGTTAGTGAATAAATCCAAAAAGAATATGTAATAATGAGAATCCAGTTTGCACTAACTAGTCGAGTTAGAAGGGTTTCCAGAGGACTTAAAATGATATTTAATCTATTATGTTGGCATATTCTTCTGAAGAAATACTTACCGCTTAAAAGAAAGTTTTATAAAGCAAAAAAGTAAATTTAAAAAAATCCTCGAATTTTACTTTTGTTTACGAAGTACAAAGGCTCGTTAGTTTAGTCGCTAAGCGTACGGCTGCGACACCGCGTGTCCGTGGGTACAAATCTCATAAATAATGTTCCAAGCCTGGATGGTTGTCCAACGTCATTTGTTGTAAAACGCCTCCACTGTAATGCAGAAAATCCTAATAAGAGATTAAAATATTTTTAAGGATAATAATTATAAAGTTTTTTTAGGATATGATGCAGCTATACGCCGAGGCATAACTGTATCGCTGAGTAAAGAGTATTTGGCAGGGCGTACGGCGTAGCGGTGCGATCACCATACATTTTTAGTGGTGAACTTGGAGTCAAGAAAGAAAACATGTTTATTCTTTACTGCAAATACCTTAATAAAATATTTATATAAAAACCTTTATGACAAATCAACACTAATTACTCCTCTACAAGAAGCTCCGTCAAACATCTCAGTCCCCGTGACCATGGGTTGCTGTAAAGCACCCGAAACGTCGGGAATTAAAATAATAAATTAAACGCGATAAAATCCGTAAAAAATAGTTTTATTCAATGTGTAGTGTTCGCATAAATATAAGAAATCATTATATATACGATGGACATAAACCATCAAAAACTTTTTTAATACTAATAAGCAAATGTATTATGTGGATATCACGCAAAAGATATTGATGAGTAAAAAATGTATAGTAGGTATATGAAGTATTTCTTACATAAGTTAGATCACTGCAGTGGTTTTATTACAGGAGTATTTTAGCAAAAACACTGTTCAATCAGGACCACAAAATTTACTACTCCCTATAATTCTTATACAAGACTAAAGAAAATCGTCTAGGAAAAGTATTATAATAAATCCTTCGGCTCTAAATAACCTTATAAATTTTAGTAAATTCACCGACTTAAGCCATGGTAATGCCCAAGAGGACATATTATGCTAATGAAAAGAAGCTGAGAGAATATTTTACTTTATCTTTGTAGCTGTGTAAAATTAATATCATTATCCGATTTCAAAAAAGAAGGTGGGTCACAATTCGACTGTAAGTTTTTTTTTTCATTTTTAAATGTATGTTACATCTTCATCAATTACGACCCGATTTTGAATATCCTTTTTTTATTATAGGGATATACTTCAGTGGTGCTAGAAGTGAAAGGTACAAGAAAAGAAATTCCACCCCTTAGGATGGCAAAATAGGGCATGAAGTTTTTATTGGAACAATATAGATGACATTAATATTGTGATATTCCTTAGTCTATTCAAAAGGATTAAAATTTAAAGCCGACTTCAAACAACTAAGACAAATAAAATAATCTCACATTCTGAAATCAGGGCTTTAATTCTTCTAATAATCTATGGCTTAGCACCGACTTTTACTTTCTGTTAAAAGTATTTTTTTTTTGTCAAAATGTTCATAGATAAAACTCATTGTGCGAGTACAAAAAATTACTTCGTGTGATTTAATACACAAGTGATTGGAAAATTGAATTTTTGACAAATTTGTTATGTATATAACACAGAATATAGAAATGAAAATATTTGGTCCAAATCATAAAAAGCCTTATGTTCTTTAGAAATTAATATAAAAACGAAATACAATAAATAAAGCAATAATAATATAAAAATTATTTATTTACTTATTTATTTATTCAGACAAACTTAGCACTAAAATTACAGGCTCTTATGATCTAATACGCTACATAGTGTAAAATTTTAATTATTTCTACATTTTATAATTAATGCAGCCTTTGTGAATTCATATTCATAAACCTGAACTATAGGTGGTTCATGGAGTCCAGAGCCAAAGCAGCTGCAAGAAAGGTCACTATTTTATTCCAGTTTAGCTTTCTTGCAAAGGTGCGGCAGTATTTCACACCAAGACTTTATCTATACAAAACGCAACTCCGGTTGTGGATGAAGTATTTCTGTCATTAGTGGGCTGATGCTGCAAACTGCAACCTAGCAGCTTTGGATTTAACGGAAAGGCATGCTAGGGGGTTTATCAGTGACCTTCTCTCCTGGTTCTGCCTCCTGGTTAAAGCTTTTCCAGTCTCGGGTGCAAAGTAGCCAGCCTTTTAGTGTTCTACAGTATACATTTCGGAGAGTGTGCGCAGATAACGCTTCGTTTCATTGTTTCCCTATTCACTTCAAAATAGCTAATTATTTTCTTAAACATATTTTACATAATACGCGAACAACCCGGGTTCGATCCCAGCTGCCACTCATGACTGTTAATTGCAGTTTTAAGTGAAGATTTACCACGTACTCGCCGGTGAAGGAGAACATTGTTAAGAAACGTCTCAAAAATTACATAAAAATATATTTCGAAGACATGACATGAAGTGCGCCAACACGCATTGGGACAGCGCGGTGGACATCGCAGCGTCCACTACTAACTTGAGATGGCGAAGCCGGCCTTGCTCTTTCTGACCGAGACGCAGGTGTCCTCTCCGGCTGATACTTCGTATCTCTCCTACCCGGGGTACAAATTGGGACACCCCTTTGTACCTCGGGCTGGAGTTTGCATATACGTCAGAGAGGACATCTGTTCTTGACGCCTCGGAAGCCTTGAAGGTACGGACCTGTCCATCCTATGGCTGCGCGTAGACAGCGACGACCATCCCCGCGTCTACGGGTGCCTCTATAGGTCCCATAGCGGTAATGCCAAAACAGACTGACCCATCGACCACGTCCAAATGGCTACAGATTCCTTGCTACAGCAGATCCTATCCGCAGAGATCGTGATCCTTGGCGATTTTAACGCCCACCACGCCGAATGGCTCGGTTCACGTTTAACCGATCATGCGGGGAGAACTGTTTCTGACTTTGCCTTGGCATATGGTCATACACACCTGGTTACTTCGCTTACGCGGATTCCAGATGTGGAGGATCATGCACCTTCCCTGTTGGACCTTCGGCTGACCCCTGGAGAATTCCACGCTGAGCATCCACGACCATGCTACTCCACTCCTGAGCGTGGGTGCTCAGGCTGCCCCGCGTACTCTGGGGGGGGGGCCAAATTCCGCTCAAAACAATAACTGCTCGGGGCAAACTGAGCAACAAGACCAAGGCGACCCCTGCCACGCTATCCGTGGATTTCTGCAACATCAGGGACTTCACTCGAACCTAAACGCCGTCCACTACCATCTCGAGACGGCGAAGCCGGCCTTGCTCTTTCTGACCGAGACGCAGGTGTCCTCTCCGGCTGATACTTCGTATCTCTCCTACCCGGGGTACAAATTGGAACACTCGTTTGTGCCTCGGGCTGGAGTTTGCGTATACGTCAGAGAGGACATCTGTTCTCGACGCCTCGGCAGTCTTGAAGGTTCGGACCTGTTCATCCTTTGGCTACGCGTAGATAGCGACGACCATCCGCGCGTCTACGGGTGCCTCTATAGGTCCCATAGCGGTAATGCCGAAACAGACCGACTCATCGACCACGTCAAATGGCTACAGATTCCTTGCTGCAACAGGTCCCATCCGCAGAGATCGTGATCCTTGGCGATTTTAACGCCCACCACGCCGAATGGCTGGATCACGTTTAACCGATCATGCGGGAGATCTGTTTATGACTTTGCCTTGGCATATGGTCTGACACAGCTGGATACTTCGCCTACGCGGATTCCAGATGTGAAGGATCATACACCTTCCTGTTGGACTTTCTGCTGACCTCTCATCCGGACGGATATCAGGTTTCCGTCGATGCCCTCTCGGCTCTTCGGACCATTGTCTGATCCGGTGTGGTGCCACTCACACCCTCGCGGTTGCGTTCTGCAGGTTGCCGCCGTGTTTGGCATTACAGGTCGGTGGATTGGGACGGAATGCGGTCTTTCTTGCATCCTACCCATGGGGGCGGGTTTGCTTCTCGCCGGATGATCCCAGCGCTGTTGCTGACTCTGTCACTGATGTGGTTTTACAGGAATGGAACTATTTATTCCATCATCTGTGGTACCTATCGGAGGCAGATCGCAGCCTTGGTTTGGTCGCTCCTGTAAGACTGCATTACGCAGTAAGCAGGAGTGCTATCAGGCCTGGGCTGAGGCTTCGGCGGCTCGGATGTAAACACCAGCATGCTTAAAAAGAAGTATTACTTCGCCTCCAGGTCCTTCAAAGTGTTATTGCCAAGGCAAAGTCAGAGCACATAGGAGAATTGGCGAGAAACTAGTTCGCCTTCCTTCGGGACCCTGCATTCTGGTCTCGCCAAGGCTGTCCAAGGAATTTCTGTAAGCCATCACTACCATCTCTGCACAGGAGGACGACTCACTGGCCCACGCCGCAAAAGAAAGCCGACCTTTTAGGCTCACTTTTTGCGTCCAACTCGACTCTTGATGACGGGGAGAACACACCGCCGGCCATCCCGCGGTGTGAGTGCTCCATGCCGGATGTTCGGTTCTCACAGCGCTCGGTTCGCAAAACACTCCTCTCCCTGGACATCCACAAGTCGAGTGGGCCTGACGGAATCCCCCCAATTGTGCTGAGGACGTGTGCTCCGGAGTTGGCACCGGTTCTAACGCGTCTTTTCCGGTACTCCTACTCCCTAGACGTAGTCCCGAATTCATTGAAGACAGCTTTGATCCACCCGATCCCTAAAAAAGGCAACCGCTCAAACCCTTCTAACTACAGGCCTATCGCCATCACGTCCTTGTTATCCAAAATAATGAAAGCCATTATAAACTGCCAGCTCATGCGGTACCTTGAGGATCACCAGCTGATTAGTGACCGCCAATACGGTTTTCGTCGGGGTCGATCAGCTGGTGATCTTCTGGTCTACCTGACTCATAGATGGGCGGAGGCAGTAGAGTCCAAGGGGGAGGCATTGGCCGTTAGTTTGGACATTGCGAAGGCTTTCGATCGGGTTTGGCACAAAGCGCTTCACAGCTCCCTTCCTATGGGCTTCCCGG
The DNA here is from genome assembly GCA_029286625.1 of Parnassius orleans. Classification (NCBI taxonomy): domain Eukaryota; kingdom Metazoa; phylum Arthropoda; class Insecta; order Lepidoptera; family Papilionidae; genus Parnassius; species Parnassius orleans. Next base: position 6,053 of record JAGSMP010001392.1, on the reverse strand, counting down.
AGAAATTGTGCAATTGGATCACCAGCTTTCTTGCAGATCGGACATTAAGGTCGTTGTAGACGGTGCATGCCCGACTACAAGCCTATTAACGCTGGTGTTCCACAAGGCTGCGTGCTATCACCAACGCTGTTTCTTCTGCATATCAATGATATGTTGCAAACCGGTAGCATTCATTGCTACGCGGATGATAGCACTGGTGATGCTCTATACGCCGGCCGTGCGAATATTTCTCGGGAAAACGTCGCCGAGTACCGGAACAAACTTAGGTTGAAGTCGAGTCTTTGCTGAACAAAGTCTCGGATTGGGGCGACTAAATCTAGTCCAGTTTAATCCTCAGAAGACACAAGTTTGCGCGTTTACCGCTAAAGAACCCCTTGTCGTATCTCCTCAGTTTCAAGGCACTCCCTTGTTGCCTCAGCCAGTATCGGAATCCTCGGCGTCGACATATCGAGTGACGTGCAGTTTCGCGGTCACTTGGAGAAGGCCAAATTGGCCTCTAAAAGCTTAGCGTGCTCAGCAGAGCGGGGCATTATTTCATGCCGGTACACCGCCTGCAACTTTACAAGGCGCAGGTTCGGCCTCACATGGAATACTGTTCCCATCTCTGGGCTGGGGCTCCCCAGTGCCTGCTCCTTCCACTTGACCGCATCCAGCGCAGAACGGCTCGAATCGTCGACGACCGAGTCCTTTCCGATCGGCTCGATTCATTGGCGCTGCGAAGAGATGTTGCATCTTTGCATTTTCATATTTACCACGGGAGTGCTCTGAGGAATTGTTCGGATTAATCCCAGCCGCCACATTTCACGAACGCACATCGCGGCAGAACTCCCGATAAATATCCACACCATCTGGATGATTGGCGGTCCACCACTGTGCGATTTAGAAGATGTTTTCTTCCTCGCACAACTTCCTTATGGAATAGTTTACCACCAGCGATTTTTCCGGACCGATACGACTTAGGGACCTTCAAGAAAAGAGCCTACTCCTTTTTAAAAGGCCGGCAACGCATCTGCAATTCCTCTGGTTCCCCTGGTGTTGCAGTTGTTCATGGGCGGCGGTAGTCACTTACCATCAGGTGAGCCGCATGCTCGTTTGCCCCCTCTCCTATAAAAAAAAAAAATCTTTTATCCGGACGGATATCAGGTTTCCGTCAACGCCCCTCTAAGCTCGTCGGACCATTGTCTTGTCCGGAGTGTGGTGCCTATAACACTCACGTCGCGGTTGCATTCTGCAGGCTGCCGCCGTGTTTGGTACTATAGATCGGCCGATTGGGATAGGATGCGGTCTTTTTTAGCATCCTACCCTTGGGCGGATTTGCTTCTTGCTGGACGATCCCAGCGTTGTTGCTGATTCTGTCGCTGATGTGGTACTTCAGGGCATGGAACTTTTTATTCCATCCTCTGTGGTGCCCATCGGAGGCAGATCCCAGCCATGGTTTGGTCGCTCCTGTAAAATAGCATTACGCTATTAGCAGCAGTACTACCGGGCCTGGGCTGACGCATCAACGTCTCGGGATGTAAACACCAGTGCTCTTAAAAAGAAGTATAATCTCGCCTCCAGGTCCTTCAAAAGAGTCATTGCCAAGGCAAGGTCTAAGCACATCGGCAGAATTGGCGATAAGCTAGTTCGCCTTCCTTCGGGAACTCATTCTGGTCTCTCGCCAAGGCCGTCCAAGGGAAATTCTGTCAGCCATCTCTCCCATCTCTGCACAGAAAGGACGACTCAGTGGCCCATTAGGCTCTCTCTTTGCGTCCAACTCGACTCTTGACGGCGGGGGGAACACATCGCCGACCATCCAGCGGTGTAAGTACTCCATTCCGGATGTGCGGTTAACACAACGCTCGGTTCGCATAGCACTCCTTACCCTGGACGTCAGCAAGTCGAGTGGGCCTGAAGGAGTCCCTCCCATTGTGCTGAAGACGTGTGCTCCGGAGTTGACACTGGTTTTAACGCGTCTTTTCCGGTACTCCTACTCCCAAGGCATAGTCCCGAATTCATGGAAGACAGCTTTGGTCCACCCGATCCCAAAAAAAGGCGACTGCTCAGACCCTTCTAACTACAGGCCTATCGCCATCACCTCGTTGTTCTCCAAAATAATGGAATCCATTATAAACTGCCAGCTCATGAGGTACCTTGAGGATCACCAGCTGATTAGTAACCGCCAGTACGGTTTTCGTCGGGGTCGATCAGCTGCTGATCTGCTGCTGATGCTGTCTAACGGACTCATAGATGGGCGGAAGCAGTAGAGTCCAAGGGGGAGGCATTGGCCGTTAGTTTAGACATAGCTATGGGCTTCCCGAGAAATTGTGCAATTGGATCACCAGCTTTCTTGCAGATCAGAGCATCAAGGTCGTTGTAGATGGAGCATGCTCCGACTACAAGCCTATTAATGCTGGTGTTCCACAAGGCTGCGTGCTATCACCAACGCTGTTTCTTCTGCATATCAATGATATGTTGCGAAGCGGTAACATTCATTATGATGCGGATGACATTTCATTATTATGCGGATGACATTATTTCACGGGAAAACGTCGCCGAGTACCGGAACAAACTTGTGTCTGAAGTCGAGTCTTTGCTGAACAAAGTCTAGGATTGGGGGCGACTAAATTAAACTAAACTAAACTATTCCGTTTCGTGGTCACTTAGAAGAGAAGTCCAAATTGGCCTCTAAAAAGCTTGGCGTGCTCAGCAGAGCGGGACATTATTTCATGCCGGTACACCGCCTGCAACTTTACAAGGCGCAGGTTCGGCCTCACATGGAATACTGTTCCCATCTCTGGGCTGGGGCTCCCCAGTGCCTGCTCCTTCCACTTGACCGCATCCAGCGCAGAACGGCTCGAATCGTCGACGACCGAGTCCTTACCGATCGGCTCGATTCACTGGTGCTACGAAGAGATGTTGCATCCCTTTGCATTTTATTTCGCATTTACCACGGGGAGTGCTCTGAGGAATTGTTCGGATTAATCCCAGCCGCCAAATTTCACGAACGCACATCGCGGCAAAACTCCCGATACCATCCACACTATCTGGATGCTTGGCGGTCCACCACTGTACGTTTCACTAGTAGTTTTCTTCCACGTACGACCTCTCTGTGGAATAATTTACCACCGGCGATTTTTCCGAACCGATACGACTTAGGGACCTTCAAGAAAAGAGCTTACTCGTTTTTAAAAGGCCGGCAACGCACAGGCAATTCCCTTCGTGTTGAAGTTGTTCATGTTCGGCAGTAGTCACTTACCATCAGGTAATCCGTATACTCGTTTGCCTCCCTCTCCTATATATAAAAAAAAACATTTAACTCTCCTAAATCCCTCTCATAAATAAGAGAAGATCTGTGCTCAGGAGTAGGACGTATATACGCTGTAAACTTTTATTAAGCATATTTTAATGATACTTCACTCTTTTACGGAATGAATAAAAGCTTGTTTCGTATAAAATAATTTTCCATTAATAAACATGAATCACAAAAGAATGTAAGATTTCTTTTTTTTCTTACACGTCGCCAATAAGATACCGAATAGCGGGCACAATATGAAACAACGCTTCTTTAAGAGCCTATGAGGGCATTTTTCTGCTTTTTTTGAATAACTGAAGAGCATGGTTACTTTGTATTTGACGGCGCGTTTAATTATTTCGAAGATTATTTAGAGTGAATGTCAACCGAATTCGAAATGCAAAACGCCATCTGTCGAAGTAATCGGTTGTCATTCGCTCTGACGCAACACCAAGGGTTAGTGTGAAAAGAAAGAAGGAACGACGGGGCAGTTCGCATCGAGACGGCAAGCTGTTCACATCACGAATAAGCGCTACGTTCTTGGTGGAGTGTTTAACTATTGAGTACCTCTAATAATTTTGTCATAATGCCCTAATTACATTTTGTGTGAACTACATCTTTTAATTCTCCTTGCCCGATTACCCACGTCTAATTAGGGTCAAGTATGGATCCAGAGGATATAGCAGACCACCCTGACGTCCTTTTATATTGAATAGTAAGCGCGTGGTGTTTTGAGTAATGCTGAAGTTGGAATACACAAGGTAAACCGCTGGCTAAGGCTGAATTTACTTACTCTAAACCTGTCAAAAACAACTTTTATCCAGTTTAATATCAAGGAAAATCACACTGGAAATATATCAATGAAGCTACATTGCTGTAACTTACTGAAAAATCGACATTGTTCATGTCATATGCTCCATAAATCTGATACTGTTAAATACCTAGGCGTCATTTTAGATTGTAAAATAAACTGGCTTAGTCATATAGATCTCCAAACCTCTAGAATAAGGAAGCTAATTTGGGCGTTCAAACATATGTGGCTGATTTTGATACACTTCGCATGGTATATTACGCGCTTGCTTAGTCAGTAATAAATTATTGTATTAGAGTTTGGGGTGGCACTTGCAAAACCTACGTTTTGCGACTTGAAAGAGCCCAAAGATTGTTGCTTAAAACGATGACTTTTAAGCCGTATAGATTCCCAACTAGAACACTTTATAGTAATTGTCAAGTTCTTACTGTTCGGCAGTTATACATTTTACAACTTATAAGCAGACAACATCTTGCTACTGCGAAAAAAGACAAAGTAGAAGGAAAACGTACAATAGTTAATGTCTTAACTCCAACCGCTTTCCACACGTCCTTTGCCAGGCGCCAACATGGTTATCTTAGTGTACATTTGTATAACAAAATAAACAAAATTCTTAACATTTATCCACTTTCACTTTACAAAGGACATTGTAAAAACTCGCCTAAGAACCAACATATATTTGACAATTACCAAAATTCTTATCCTTAATTATGCATTAGATAACATTCATTAGATGGTAACGGACACTTCTGAATTGTGAAATCAAAACAAAAAGGACTTTTTAGATTTTGAACTTTGTACCTATTTTTTAATACTAATGTGCTGCGTTTATGGGCTCCCGCGATTTGGCAATCTTTCTCACTCACATATTTCAAAAGTTGTCATAAACTCAAATATATTATGAAAACGTTAATATTTTAAAATATACCTCAAATTAATATATGCCACAAGGAACTGGGATACAGTGAAATCATCTGTTTTCATTTAAAATAACAATACTATTGTACTCTCATTAGCCAAATCAGCATTGTGCCATGCAAAAAAATAACGTCAATAACGTTGACAGATGACAAGACGTCAAAATAAATAGACGTCAGACGTGCGATCGTTTTCGTTTCGTTTGAAAAAATACATTTCTGCGAATGTTTTCGGAATCTAAGGGCACTGTGCAGTTGGTTTGTTATGCGATAAGTTTTTTTATAAATTACGACTCGGCTTGATCAACGGTATATACCCTATTACCTATATCGATACCCTTCTTTAGCGACCTACCTGGCTTGAATCACGGACTTTAACTTTTCATTACTCACGGACTAACAAAACTAAATGAGAGTGTATAAGTTGTATTTATTTGGTATGAATAAAATAAATACCTAATCACAACCTGAGTTTTATTTACCGTATAAGTGCTAGGCTAAGACTGAACTGCTAACATTAGCAATAAATAAAAATAAAACATAACCTCGAAATCTCAGGAGTTACAATTATGTGTAATTTCGGACTTAAAAAGGTATTTTTTTTCCACTGTTGGTTCTTAGGCGAACATTGTATGGACGCAGAACAATGTCATTTAAAAATAAGTTAGAAAAATGGTTTTTATCATTAAATTATTAAGAAACGGAGGACTTGTTTAATGTTATAATGTAATCCACTAGATGAACATTTATCTAAAAGGAGTCAATCGTTTTTGGGTCCACTAGAAATTTTCGCGACCCTTAATGGTATTATATACAAAAAAAGATACCAATTTATTATTGTAAATAGCATAAAGATTTTATGAAAATCTAAACGGAATTAAGAAATCTGAAAAAAGAGTTGTTTTATATTTGTGTTCTTGTCATTGGTTCAGATAAAGTTATATAAAAAAAAAAATTGTAGTAGAGATGTGCCTACTCGGAAAACTCGACTCGAGTTAACTTGTTTGAAATTCACGTAACTCGAATAGTACTCGAGTTACGCAACTTGTTG
>JAGSMP010001391.1:0-54321 GCA_029286625.1 Parnassius orleans | reverse complement strand
TACTATTGTACTCTCATTAGCAAATCAGCATTGTGCCATGCAAAAAATAACGTCAATAACGTTGACAGATGACAAGACGTCAAAATAAATAGACGTCAGACGTGCGATCGTTTTCGTTTCGTTTGAAAAAATACATTTCTGCGAATGTTTTCGGAATCTAAGGGCACTGTGCAGTTGGTTTGTTATGCGATAAGTTTTTTTATAAATTACGACTCGGCTTGATCAACGGTATATACCCTATTACCTATATCGATACCCTTCTTTAGCGACCTACCTGGCTTGAATCACGGACTTTAACTTTTCATTACTCACGGACTAACAAAACTAAATGATAGTGTATAAGTTGTATTTATTTGGTATGAATAAAATAAATACCTAATCACAACCTGAGTTTTATTTACCGTATAAGTGCCAGGCTAAGACTGAACTGCTAACATTAGCAATAAATAAAAATAAAACATAACCTCGAAATCTCAGGAGTTACAATTATGTGTAATTTCAGACTTAAAAAGGTATTTTTTTTCCACTGTTGGTTCTTAGGCGAACATTGTATGGACGCAGAACAATGTCATTTAAAAATAAGTTAGAAAAATGGTTTTTATCATTAAATTATTAAGAAACGGAGGACTTGTTTAATGTTATAATGTAATCCACTAGATGAACATTTATCTAAAAGGAGTCAATCGTTTTTGGGTCCACTAGAAATTTTCGCGACCCTTAATGGTATTATATACAAAAAAAGATACCAATTTATTATTGTAAATAGCATAAAGATTTTATGAAAATCTAAACGGAATTAAGAAATCTGAAAAAAAGAGTTGTTTTATATTTGTGTTCTTGTCATTGGTTCAGATAAAGTTATATAAAAAAAAAAATTGTAGTAGAGATGTGCCTACTCGGAAAACTCGACTCGAGTTAACTTGTTTGAAATTCACGTAACTCGAATAGTACTCGAGTTACGCAACTTGTTGGAACGAATCTGTGTCTTGACACTATCTCATCTTTTTGATTGTTTCTAGGACGTTTATTTGCTTTTGAAGTTATATTTTCTGTCGGCATCTCTGGTAAATCTTGTGAATCCTGTTGTGAATTATGACCCTCCGGCGTATCCTGCAAAACAGACAATTTGATAATACTGTGATTTATTCCGTGCACGAAATAACCCTACTGTAAGTTAACTGCCCATTTAGGTACTTCCCATTAACACACCATCTATACACTAATATCATGTAAAAGCAAAGTGCCCATCTCAGACCCCGCGCTCGCTGCGTGTATGAAGAGCACTTACTTTGCTTTTACTATGATAATACACCCAAAAACCCATATAGATACCCATACTATACATACACATACACCCACTCTACACATAGTGCTATATTAATGTAAAAAATGTTATACTAACAGTTTCCATCGTTCCAATAGGCACATTTTTGACGTGACAACGTCTTATAAATTGGTTTGCCGGGTGACACTTCAAGAAACTGCGTTACGCTCCGCTCACGTTATGCGCTCACAATGAAGGAGTGAGAGGCACGCGTCCCTTCCACTGGCATGGTTAGCCCGCCGCCTAAGAGCGAGAGACAGACATAAAAAGTGAAAGGCACGCGTCCCTTCCACTCGAGCACAGTTAGCCCGCCTAAGAGCGAGAGAGACAGAGCGAGAGAGAGAGTGAGAGAGATAGCATACACCGGTTCATGTCTTGCGCTTCTATTTCGCTTAGGCGCCTGCATACAAGTTTACACGTTGCCAGTTAATTGTAAAACGATTGTGTAGTGATAATGTGAAGGTAGTTTCGTCCATCGCAACAATTCAAACAGCAAAGGTAAATAATTTCAGACTGATAATATAACATGATGAAATAAATGACTAAGACATAAGTGAATAGGTTATGTTGTAGTAATCACAATGTTGTGGTAGTTTTCAATCAAAAAGTAGTATAAATCGTTTCTCAACCAATAATAATTTGTTTAACTTGAAAAATGAGCGCGACTTATGTAAAAAATTGAAATAACAATGTTTAACCTCCAACCTGTCAAATCGAAACTTTCAAACATTCAAACCGAGACGACTAATCACTGCGCAAGGTCGTAAGCGCGATTTACAAATTCAAAGATCAAATGTGAATTAGTTTTTCCTTTTAGAAAATACACTTTGAATTAAAATCGATTGATATTAACAATTAATGTGATTTAAATAAATGTTCTAACTTTTAAATTTAGTTTTATATTTATAACAATGTAAAACAAGTTAAATTTATTAATAACTTATAACAACTGATTGATTTAACATAAACCAATTTTGTGAATTCTCGAATTTGTTATTTATATTAATGAATTTCGAATTTGTTATTTATATTAATAACTGTTTCAACAAAGTTCAATTTATGTAAAATTTGAAATAAAAAATGAATTTAACATACACAAATTTTGTGAAATTTCAAATTAATTATTTATATTAGTAACTTTTTAAAACTAAACCAACCAAATTGTGATCTTTTCTATGTTATAGAGAGTTTATCGTTATAAAGAATGATGTTATAAAGAGTTTACACTGTATTTGAAAACATTTAAAAATATGAGAAACAATAATTTCTAATTTGTTCAATTTTAGTACAATGGAGCCAGATGTACAAATTCCTTCAACGTCCAGTACACCGATGGAGACTGATGATCGTGCCACCAACGTCTGCATAATTCTTTCGCTGTGCACACACAACCAATAACGCCAAAGCGCAACGACAAAGTATGTATAGAAAACGTAAGGCCGCGGAAAGAACTCCTGCAGAGGCAGATTTTGCAAAGCAGCCGCCGAAAGACAACGTAGATGCAAGCAACGTAGACTCGCCAACTCAGCTCTTGACACGGCACACTAGAGTCAGCCACAGTGTCTGCTCCTGTGGTAGTGGAAAGAACAGTTACTGCCCAGACCAGCGCTCAGCGACAACGTGCTTACAGACAGCGTAGAGCTGCTCAAATTGTTTCACAAATAAGTACTCCACCGACTCACACAGCAGTGCAAACGGAACAATCAACCTGAATATCAAATGGTCGTCGTCAATAAAGAGGTTTAAAACTACATTTCTGGACAACGAATTTGGCTTTTGCTCTGTTTGCGACCGATTGTGGTTCAAGAATGACCTTAAAATCATCACTGCTGCACAACTACAGGTCATATCGGATTGGTTCGTTAAGGAAAATAGGCAACTACGCGAGGAGGATTGTACGCATATTTGCAACACCTGTAGATTTTCGCTGAACAAACATAGCTTCCTACCCTTGCAAAAGTGAATGGCTTCATCCAGAAATACCTCCTGGCTTACCGCCACTGGATCCAATTAGTGAACGATTAATCTCACCACGTCTGCCATTCATGCAAGTGCGTCGTCTGGCATGACTTCTCTTATGGAATTATTGGTCAAGTGATCAACGTTCCAGTCAACGTAGAGACATGGTAAAATGCTTGCCCTGGCATTTAGATGAGGACGACGTCATTAATGTCAACATCAAACGGAATCTCGCACACAAAACAAATTACATCAGTGGCTACATGTCCAAAAGGACAATCAAAGAATGGTTGATGTACTTAAAATTCAAGTCTATATCGCTTGTACGATATCAAAGTAGATTTGTCAAGGCTGCAAACTGTCGTGCCACCAGAGGAAGATTTGCAGGATGACTCGGCTCATCGAATCGAAACAATCGCCGCCGAGTGTACCCGGAGTCAGAAATTTTGCTTCCAGGCAGCATACACTACTGTGGAACGAAGAGGATTGCCTCGACATCGCACCAGGACATCGGGCCGCCTCTGAACATCATTTACGACCGTCATGCTGAAGAACTATCATTTCCTGCAATATACTACGGCCAGCCTCGTCGCTTCCACATGGGAGTTTCAGTGACACCCACATGATGGCAACCAGTGAATTACGACGAAGTGACAGACGCGGAGCCACGCCTCAAAAGTCTTGTACGTTGCTATGAAGATTCTACGTCTCCGCATGGTGGATGGCATTTAGCACATTTCGGAATGTGTCAACCACGGAAAACGTAACTCGACGCATGTTGGAGGACCCGGAATTTCTTAAAGAATTTGTCGTTCAAAATCTTGCTTATGAAGTCAGTACCCAATTCCGTCCAGTATTGGCCCTCGCAAACGAGATCTGTTTGCGATGCTCCGTCAACTAGGTAAACCGACCATATTTCTCACTTTATGCAAACGAAGTACGCTGGTTGATATTACTGAACTTACTCCTCAAATTGAGTAACAAGTATCCTGGAAAAGTTGCTGAAGATCTAAACACGTCAGAGCGGTGCAACTTAGTGAGCGACGATCCAGTTACGTGCTGCATATATTTCACAAACTCGTCGGTACATTGATGAATATGCTGAAGGCAAAACAATCATATAACATTTGGCCAGTACTTTGTTAAAGATTATTTTTCGCATTGAGTTCCAGCATCGAGGAAGCCCCACGCACACATTTTGGTGTGGTTGAATAATGATCCACACGAGGCGTGCAGAAAATTTGCCAATGACCATCGAGCTCGTGGAAAAGCTGAGTTCTGTCGCCAAAGAAGATATGCCCAACGAGACCATCTACCAATGCCTGCTACTCGAGTCTTGGTTCCAATGCCTCAGACTGATGGACGCCGGTCAACATTCCAAAAAAAATCCAAGGAGCTACGAACGTGTCTCAGCGAACGTACATACCCTAGCATGAATGACTTTTTGAGGGAACATGGTCTGACATTTGATGCATATCTTGATATAGTACGTTCAACCCTTCGCAGGCCAACTTTGTTGTTTAAACGTAACTTCGATCAACTTATGACAAACACGTTCAACCCTTACCTTGCTGGTCAAATTAATTCCAACATCGATATTCAGTTTATCTTAGATGAATACAGCTGCGCACAGTACGTCGTGGAATACGTGAACAAATCAGCTCGTGGAATGGGTAACTTGAATCGAGAGTTGACTAAAATGATGGAAGAACATCCTGACCGCGATTACACTGGTCAATTAAAAGCATTGAGTGTCAAACTTCTCAATGCAGTTGAAATGTCGGCGCAAGAAGCAGCATGGTATTTGTTACGACAGCCGATGAGCGAAGCAAGCCGTCAAATTGTGTACATACCAACAGTGTGGCCTCAGAGAGACAACGTTGCCACAAACGTCGGAAACAATTGATCGCGAAGGAATCGCAGAGGACAACACAGACGTGTGGACCAAAAACATCATTCAGCGGTATGAAGAAAGACTCCATCTTTGCAAGATGTATATTTGGCCGAGTTTGCGTCGTGGTATGCTAACCTCGTGATTTCATTGACAATGAAGACGACTTGAACGTGCATGAAGATGACGATCCTGAACCGCCGACTGGAGAAAGAACGACATCGAGAGGATATCGCAAACGTCTGATCGGTCGAATCATACGATACAGATGCTACGACATAGATGAAACTGTCAATTATCAACGTGAGATGGTACTGCTGTTCTTGCCTTCGCAACGAAGTCGCTGACATTGTTGATTGTAATAAATTTATACAATTATTCAATGACAACAAGGAAACTATCATGGAACGCAGAAAACTTTATGAGAACAATATTGACATCGACAAAGTGATGCAAGAGCTAGAAGCAATGATGATTTTGCAAAATTCAGACACCACAGAACCAACGGAAACAGAGTCAAGAAGAGTGTTTGTAGAACAGCTGTTAGGAGGAGAGGGAGCTGAAAATAACGATGATGTTAATGAAATCGTGCCGCAAAACGGATTGTCAGTTGTAAAAAAACGGAGCAACGTGATGCCAAAACAACAATATTGTGAGCTGCTACGAACTACAAATGCTGAACAACGTGAGGTGGTTCTTGAGGCTATACATCGTTTACATGGCTGCGGAGATGAGCTCCTACAGGCTCTACAAATCTTCTTCACCGGACCAGCAGGATGTGGCAAAACGTATACATTGAAGGCCCTCATGGAAACGTACAATCGTTACACTCAGAACCACAACTCACTCAACAACGCCTACGTTGCTTGTGCAAGCACAGGTAAAGCAGCTGTACTTGGTGGAACAACAGTTCACCAGCATTTCGCCTAACAACTTCTCGAGTTACAAGATTCTATCAGCTGAAAACTTGCAAGCCTATAGAAATATGTTCGTTGGCGTGAGAGCAGCTCATTGACGAGATCAGCATGTTGAGTGCAGCTATCCTCGGTAAAATCAATTATCGATTGCAACAGATAACCGGCATATACGACCAAGTTTTCGGAGGCCTTCACATCATCTTATGCGGCGATTTCAGACAGCTGCCGCCTACGCGCTACTCCGTGTTACACAGTGCCAATCAACCAACTCGGAGGACCTATACTGTGGCAAAGCATCGACTACTTCCCATTGGTCCGTGTTGTACGACAAACTGACGAGCTGTTTTCGAGAATTTGACTAAAATTGAGATGGACTTAAACTAAGTGTCAATAACATCAAACTTATAGAATCCAGACATAAGTCAGAGTCCTGGTGCAAAGAGAACGTACCTGACGCTGTTCGGTTGTTTTACAGTAACTTTGAGGTTGATTCACAATCGAAAAGCAATTAACAACGCACACAACTGTATTGCCACTGATATCATGCTCGGATATTCCAGTAATTTGAGGCCAACAGCAAGAAAAACTTCACAAGATGTCGGTTGCAGAGACAGACGGATTGCCTTACATGCTGCCTTAGCAGTGGATACCCTTACATGATAACGTCTAACATCAACGTAGGAGATGGATTGTAAACGGCGCTATTGGAGTCTTGCAGACATCGAACGTCAGCCAGCCGATCCAGCCGAAGCAGGACCATCGACCAGCACGACGTCACCGCCCACAAAAGATGAAATTATCACTTTTGTCGAGTTTCCAGACAAAAGTACGGTGCCAGTGTAAAACTCAAAGTCGACCACATGTACTCAGCAAACCAAACACTTTGTCCGTTGATTGGGTGCCGGTGTACAAAAAGTGGTCAACATCACATTGACAAAACAGTGAAATGCAAACGCAAACAATTTTGCGTACCTTTTTGTGCCATTACGATTCACAAATCACAAGGTGGGACGTTTGATGTAATCGTGTATACCTCCAAGCAACCAACAATTAGTATATGTAGCCATGAGCCGCGTAACGAGTATCAACGGATTGTATATCATCACGGAGAAGGACCTCCTTTGATTTTCAAACATGGGCGCGAAGGAAACGACTCACAAACTACACGAGATATTCGCACTGAATATATTCGACTCCAAGGACACACTTTGCAAACCACCACTAAAAAGGCAGTCAAATTCTGTGACGATGCTACCAGTGCTGGACAAACTATCGTGACGAACATCAATTGTCAAAGTTTGAGTGCTCATGCCACAGACATTGAAACAGATACAGTGATTCCAAGATCTGACTATTTAGTACTGACCGAAACGTGGATGCGCGACACTTGTGAACCACATCCAATCAAGAATTATGAGTGCATATCAAGGAAGAATAATCGAACAAACTCAGACACCAACGCAGCAGGTGGAGCGATCTATCGTAGGTTATCATCAATATCAACAGGAAAAGTGATCGATGTTGCGGTCACAGACACTGCTCGAGTTATCAAAACCTGCGGTGACTTGTGCTTGGCTGAAGTTACTTGCTTTACCGCTGATACTACCTTCAAATTTGTGCTCGGTGCTGTTTATATTCATCCAGGATTAAGTGTACAAGACATCGGAATGTTGCTACACCAGGCACTTCTTCCATACGTGCATAACAGCCAGTACGTGCCACCGTTCCTGCAAGTTGATCCTAATATGCCGATTCTTCTATGCGGTGACTTCAACCAAAACGTGAAGTCTGATGACAAGTTTCTCAAATTCATTAAAGATACGTTTAATCTTGATTGCGTATCAGATATGTCTAAGTCTACTACGTTAAAAGGAACAACCATTGACTTGACATTTTCTAGGCACATTACAGCAGAAACACTTCCTTTCATTTCATATTTCTCCTATCATCGCCCTTTCCTCAACAAAATCACCAGATAGGAACAAGTTGTTGTAGTAAACGCTGTTTCATTGTACGCAAATGTATTGTAAGTTATTGTATGTATATTTGTATATAAATATGTATGTATGTAAAGGTATAAAATTTTGTTAATATGAAATTCAGTGCGAGATTCTTTGCATAAATTAATGTTTTAAATATAATTCTTTGTATAAATAAATGTTTTAAATTGTTACTATTATTTCATCCTTCTTCCTACTATACGAATGAATATTCACATTAAAATTATTTTACCACTCAAAGTCGTTGTCACGTAAAACTTTCGCCCGTATACCGACTTTACAGGCAACCAATTTTTTATTGCTCAGAAAATTTAGTGGTTTGTAGGCAAACCATTTACTTTGATAAATTTCGTCGGTACCCGCGCCGGATTTATTTCAACTATTTTCTTTTTTCTTTTCGCGGTAATAGTGACTTGTTAAATTTTTTATTTTTCTCTCATCTTCACTTTCATTCGCAATATCATTAAAAGCGTCGAAGCGTTTTGGCCGCATTTTATAGTCACTATGTTTTGGGTTCCATAGCAGTGGTTTTGAGTGGTAGAGGTCTATTAGTTTCAATACTTTTTCGTCGTCCCATTCCATAATGTTTGAACAACAAAAAAACACGGATACGTCACTATTCCTTAAAAGCCGGCGGGCAACTGAAGAGCGGAGAGGGGCGTGCCGCAGGGTAGATCGCGCGGGCGCACGCCACCGGCAAGATCGTTAACGCGACGTACTGCGTGAGCGATCTAGACACGAACGCGAAGCGGCGCGAAAACAACAAACAGTCGAAACCTATTGAAGTGGCCTACGTGACCAAACGCACGTGGGGTGCGGTGCGGAGCGGCGCAAAATGAAGCGAACGCGATCAGTTGGCTTGATATTTTCGCGCGAACTGGATGCGGTGTCGTCGTGTTTTTGTTTGGATAATGTCAGAAATTTTTATTAATGCTGTCCAAGAACGTCCTATATTATGGGATAAAAGGAATAAAAATTATCACAACCGGTTATTATCGTACCGTGAATGGGAGGATTTGGCCAAATTAACTGGGACTACATGTAAGTACAACACATTTATTTATTATAGATTGCTATTACACATACAGGGTATTTTTGAAACGCTCCCGAAAACGAAGACAGATGATAGTACTAAGGATACCTATGATGATGGGTCACAAAAAAATTCGATCCCGAGGAAAAAAAAATCATCTTTTCAACGTTTTATTAACTATTCACGCTCCATCATGTTATTACAGTTATTTGAAACGATATTTCACAAAAAATCATGAAAATACTGAAACATAAAACCAGCAGTGGAATTACTGAATTACAATCAGCTGACTAGGGTCAATGTACGCGCGAACGCCGAATTCGCGGCCCGCAACTACGATGGTACCACAATACCTAATAATTTACAACACTTGTCTAATTACCTAACTTATCTACTATTTTGCCACTGTGCTTGTCTCCACGTAGCCACTTTAATTCAATTCACAGGTTAAATAAACCAAATAACTGGTTCGATTCCTAATGAAAAAATACTTAAATAAAAAAATGTTAACAAGGTTAGTTATGCTTTTTATCCATTGTGTAGGTATGTTTATTATTCTGATGTATTTAGTTATGTACCTATTCAGATCAGTTCAGTACTAAGTTATTTAAAAAATAGGTTAAATAAACCAAATAACTGGTTCGATTCCCTTAATGAAAAAATACTTAAATAAAATGTTAACAAGGTTAGAGTCATGCTTTTTATCCATTGTGTAGGTATGTTTATTATTCTGATGTATTCAGTTATGTACCTATTCAGATCAGTTCAGTACTTATTTAAAAAATTAGGTATGAAACAGCTTACCGATCCTCCGTGGCCTTATGAGATTCTTCAAGGCACATTAACATGTTGCCGTATTCACGAGCACTATAAACGTACCTGCGTTAGGCATTATTAAAACAAAACAAAAACACAAAACGTAACAACAAGAACAATATCATTAATTAATAAATAACAAGTAATAACGACAATAATTTAATAAACAAAACAATTGAACTATCGCTCGTGATAGTCAACATGGAACTGTCTCAAAAACTAAAATTATTAATCAATCCCGCCAAAATGAAATTGTAACGTCCTTGAAGCATGTGTAAATTCCACAGCGCGAGGCGACACGAAGCAGCGTGTGTGTAAAAGGGAAGGGTAGAGTGAGTAGTATACCTAATGCATTGTTTCGTACCGATCTTTCGTAGTTCGGCGCCCGCGAGGATATTGACCCTATTGTCAGCTGATTTTCTTTTTTAAGTTTCACTGCTGGTTTTATGTTTCAGTATTTTCATGATTTTTTTTGTGAAATATCGTTTCAAATAACTGTAATAACATGATGGAGCGTGAATAAAGTTAATAAAACGTTGTGAAAAGATGATTTTTTTTCCTCGGGATCGAATTTTTTTGTGACCCATCATCATAGGTATCCTTAGTACTATCATCTGTCTTCGTTTTCGGGAGCGTTTCAAAAATACCCTGTATATCTTTGTAGAGGATGTTGTTCAAAATACAATTTAAAGTTTTCTCTCGCTTGTGCGGCTGCTCGTGATGTAGCATTAAATCTTCTTTGTGAATTATGTCGTGGTGCTTGTAGTATATTTTGATATGCTTGCCGGAAAGATATAAATTCAGTCTCATTTATTGATTCAAGATTACGTATAATATTCTGCAGTAAACATATGGCTTTTACGTTATGAACTGCATTTTCTACATTGGCTTCGATAGATTTATGCAAAATTCTGAATTTAGAGGTTATTGAACCGAAAGAACATTCCACTACCATTGTTGCTCGATAAGCGATAATTATAATTATCTTTTGCGTCCCCTTTAGTCGTCGATCTTTCTGGAAAAGGTCTCATAAGATATTCTTTTAGAGGAAACGCAGCATCTCCTAGGAGAACATATGGAGCTTCGATATTTGAGCCCGGCAATACTTGTTCTTTCGGTATTTTTAGTCTTCCTTGTTCTATTGCACTTCGAAGGGGCATTCATCAAAACACAACACGTCGTTTTCTTTTCCATAGGAACCGATATTTATCATTACAAACTTATAATTTGCATCAGTGACTGCTAACAACCCAATCGAAAAGAAGGATTTGTAGTTATAGTACATAGAACCAGTTTTATTTGGTTTTTTAATGCGAATATGTTTTCCGTCAATACACCCGATGCAGTTAGGAAACTGCCATCTGTCCCAAAAACATTGTGCTATGTTTTTAAAGTTATCTTCTGAAGGCTCGGGCATATGCTTCGTAACTAATTGTGTCCATATAGCTTTGCAAACTTGTGGTACGATTGTGGAAATAGCAGATTTTGAAATTCTGAACGAGTAAGCGAGTTGCCGGAACTGTATGCCCGTGGCTAAATACCTGAAATAATTGAAATATATTAATTAATTATTCATTTCATTTTTTAGGTGAAATGGTGAAGAAAAATGGAAAATTTGAGACACATTTATAAAATTTAAAAATTCCGAAGCCTCGTTCTGGGGCTGACGCCGACAACGAGCGAAGTATACAGGCACGTGGCCATATTTTGAGTCCATGTCATTCTTAATAGTAATTTTGAAACCCCGAAAAACAGAAGGAAACATTGTACCAGAAACAGATAGCAATTCAAGAGATCTGTCGGAATCTACAGACGCTGCTAGTTTGGAAGACGATTTGGCCCTGGACGTGGCTGACAGTGACTACACCCAACTCCATGAATCTATGTCTACGTTGCAAGAAATGCCACAGAATACAACAACAGATATTAACACACGTCAAGCGCCTTTGCCTTCACCCTCGTTGCCAGCTATCACAAGACAAACACGCAAAAGAAAAGATAATGACCTAGAAGCATTCCTCGACATCAAGAGAGAGAAGATGAAAATTCTTCGCCAGGATCAAGAAGATACTACTGATGACGATCTTATTTGGTTCAAATCCATATTACCTTATACAAGGTATTTTTGAAACGCTCCAAAACGAAGACAGACGACAGTACTAACTATATCTTAGATGATGGGTGAAA
The DNA here is from genome assembly GCA_029286625.1 of Parnassius orleans. Taxonomy (NCBI): domain Eukaryota; kingdom Metazoa; phylum Arthropoda; class Insecta; order Lepidoptera; family Papilionidae; genus Parnassius; species Parnassius orleans. The sequence goes on along the minus strand of JAGSMP010001391.1, from coordinate 42,194 downwards.
TATAAAATCGATCCTGATGAAAAAAAAATCATCTTTTCACAACGTTTTATTAGCTTTATTCACGCTCCATCGTGTTAGTATAAATCATCGTGTTAAATAAAACGTTAATTTCATTAAAATAAAACATGAAAATACTTAAACATCAAAGCAGCAATGGAATTTAAAATAAATAAACCATAAAATCAGCTGACTAGGGTCAATATCCGCGTCGAAGCCAAACTCAACGTCACGTAAAAAGAACGCTGAGCGATAGGAGGGGTGTGTCTGCGCATGGGTACAGTCGCGTTCTAAAGTACTACATGGTACTAGGCTGTTGTTTTATAATATTATAATAGTAATTAATGGTTTTATTGTAGAACCATAATAGGTACTTTACTAGCTACTTAGAACTTTGGAAGAGGTTGAAATTCAAAATGGATAATGTTTGCTTGAGCATTATTTTTATTTCTATCGTAAAATAAAGTAGTTTGTAACAAGAAAACTTGCTAAGGGTGACACGCTGTCCATTATACCATTGGAACATGGAACATGGAAGCCAAATGTCGATGGTGTATTGGTGTTACTGGATGCTACTTCATCATCACTCATCAGAATCATCATCATCAATGCGAATGATAAATGTTTCCGTCATCAGGTTGACCACATGGTAATTTTTCGGTATTCTTCCTCAATACATTTAACTTTACTGCACATTTTCCCCATTCACCTTCTATTTACCTTTTCGTTCACTAGTTCAGTCATAAAACAATAGATATAAATAATTTTTCTTCCTTCCTTTTAAAACCATCGTCGCGCGTCGTAAAGAAAGCTGTGTGTGCGACTGTACATTGGGAAACATCGCTTTTCAAAGCGGGAAGAATGAGGAACCAATAGCGTGCGCGCACAGTAATACTGGCGAGCATTCCCCGTCGCGCCCCTTCGTACGCGCTGCCGCCGCCCGGCCGACTGTGTCACCTCGCGTCAGCGCCAACATGGGGAATTTCAAATTTACCTACTAAGATTTGTTTGCAAGCGACATAAGAATTAGAGGCGGCAATTACAATAAAACTTGCAAGTAATTTTTAATAGTTTTGACGTACCTCTTTTCAAATCAAAGTATTGATGGATTAAAACGGAAAGTCAATAAAAGTAAAGTAAAATAATTATTTTTAGATTAATTACCTGTCGATCATAATTGCAATTGATTTTAACTATTAAATTATTCAATACCATTTTATTTCTATTTTCTTGTACAAAATCAAAGATAACCAAACCCAAGTAAGTACGTTTATTAATTTCAATATCATTTTGTAGTAACGAACTGCTTGTTTCGTCAGGGTACAATTGATTGTCTAATTGTATTAAAAAATTACAACTATAATTCTAAATTCCATATGAAAGAGTAGTCGTAGGGATCATATGGAAACTAAACTTATAAAATAAAAGTTGGCAATGTCATAACATTTGACGGTCTGTGGAATGTTCAAAGTGTAGGCTTCAGTTTTGGCGGATTAATTATTGATTTTAGTTTTGAGACAGTTCCGTGTTGACTTTGACACGCATGCAAGCGACAGTTCAATTGTTTTTTTTAAATTCTTATTGTTATTACTTGTATTACCTACTTGTTACACGTGTTATTCTTGTTGTTACGTTTTGTGTTTCTTTTGTTTTAATAATGCCTAACGCGTACGTTTATAGTGCTCGTGAATACGGCAACATATTAATGTGCCTTTGAGAAGTTCGCGGAATGCTTCGCGCATTACGAATTTACCGAGAGAAATTCCCGACCGCTCGACACCCAGCTGACTCTCGTCTGATAACAGCAGCATTTCAGCGAGAAATACACACGTGTATTCAGAGGTTAACCTGTACGCTGTTCGACAAACCGCACAAAACCCGATGGTCGGTTAACGTATGGGCAGGTTTATTGGATCGCATACTGGGACCAGTGTTTCGCCACAGCGACTTAACGGACAGGGATACCTAAACTTTATAAATGAACAGTTGGTTGACATTTTAGACGACCTATCGTTGGATGAATATCGCCGTACATGGTTCCAGCATGATGGTGCACTCCACATGTCGTGAGGTTCGTCCGTGAGCGCCACCGAATTATTTGATGATCGCTGGATTGGCAGACTAGGACCACACGCTTGGCCGCCTGCTCACCAGATCTGACCCCGTTAGACTTCTTTCTGTGGGGTATGAAAGAAAGGGTTTTAATCGTGAGTGTGATAGTGCTGACGAAATGCGCCAAAGGATCGTGGATGTTTTGACAAACTACGTGCGGACTGTGTCGAAGACCACACGATAATGCCCTGCCTGCATGAGGAGACGCAACACCGAGCCCACATCTGCCTCGAAATGAATGGAGCACAATTTGAGCCGCATCTCATAAGACCACGGAGGATTTAGAGCGGTAAGCTGTTTCATACCTATTTTTTTTATAACGGTACTGAACTGTCTGAATGGTACATAACTGAATACATCAGAATAATAAACATACCTACGATGAATAAAACGCATAACTCTAACCTTGTTAACTTTTCATTTAAGTATTTTTCATTAGCAGGGGATCAACCAGTTATTTGGTTTATTTAACCTAATTTGAATTAAAGTGGCTACGTGGAGACAAGCACAGTAAAAATAGTAGGTTAAGTAGATAAGTTAGGTATTTAGACAAGTGTTAAAATTATTAGGTATTGTGGTACCATCGCTAGTTACAGGCCGCGCAATTCGGCGTTCGCGCGTACATTGACCCTAGTCAGCTGATTGTAATTCAGTAATTCCACTGCTGCTTTTATGTTTAAGTATTTTCATGTTTTATTTTAATGAAATTAACGTTTTATTTAACACGATGATTTATACTAACACGATGGAGCGTGAATAAAGCTAATAAAACGTTGTGAAAAGATGAATTTTTTTTCATCAGGATCGATTTTATATTTCACCCATCATCTAAGATATAGTTAGTACTGTCGTCTGTCTTCGTTTTCGGGAGCGTTTCAAAAATACCCTGTATAAAACAGTTACCGTCAATGAACAAATTACATTTTAGAACGCAAATGCAGGAGCTTCTACTAACGGAGCTGTCAAAATTAAATCCACCACAACCCGGTTCTCAACATGGATATTACACTTCTTTGTGAAATTATTGAAAACTAATCATTATTGAAATAATTAATACTTCTTACTGCTAATGATACATAATAATAAATGTAAGAAATATTTCTTTTTCTTTTTTCTTACTTTAAAGTCACCATCAATCGTTCTTCTACAGAAATTGGTCGCTGGAAATTGGTACTAGTGAATTGCAAAACAGGTTTTATGGCTTGCACAATATAGTCAAACGTTGTAGGCAACATTCGACAATATTCCTTGAATAACATAGGTTGAGCCCGTAATTCCTCATACAAATTGTGAAATTCCCCATAAATATGCCTTTCTAAGTATACAATATTAGTCCCACTTCTTCGTCGTACATACTTCTTGAGTATTTGATACTTAAGAAATGAATTTTCCAATAATATTTGTTTCCGTCCGTCCATGACAAATGCACAGTGCCCACTGAACGGCGGCGTCGTCGGTGGCGGCTGTGCGAGACGATCGCGTGCACGTAGGACATAGCCGCCGCGTCGCCTGCATCGCATTGAATTCGCGTGTACCGCGTTCGCTTTGAACCGCCCACCCTAGGACGCCGTGTTAAATCAGGCCGCCGGCCTTGCCCACCGGGTTCGGGCCGGCGGCTTCGGTGTGTGAACAGCATTACTCGGACCTCGTATAGTAGTATACAGGTAAGCAATAGTCCTCTCTTTTTAACTCGGTACTTAATACAACGGCGTAGGATTTAAAAAAGATTTTATACCTGTAGAAATTCACACTGCCGATATATTCTAAGAAAAATTTTTTCAATCGTAAATTTAAAATTTTGAGTAATCTAAATATGGCAAAAATAAATAATTTATTAATTTTTAAGCATTGAAATTTCAATTTGAAAATTTCAAATTGTTATATTTTTTTTTAACAATAAAAAAAGGTGTATCTCTAAAAATTTAATTTCTGAAGGAGAATGCCCATTAATGTATGGAATCCCGTACCAAGTTGCATCAAAATCAAACTTTGTTTTTTATAGACTACACTGATCATATTAACTCCTGCAAAAGTTATTTTTTTTAAAAACCCGGTTTTTGGAGTTATTTTATAAAATCGAAAATAACCTAAAAACGACTTCTATTTTTTCGACACTACCAACGACCAATTTTAAATAGACACGTTCAACACAGACGAACTTTATGGCTCTAAAAACAACGTAATCCACTAATATCAGTAAGATTACGAGTTATATCAACAAAAAGCCGTGCCACAGGATGCGCGACTGAAACTCGGATATTTGCGACCTTTATACATTGCCAATACTGTGAGCGGGTAACATATCTTAAGGGTATACTCGTATTATTTCACGCCACTGTGATTACACTACCACTAATACCAATAAAACATTATCATAAGGGTGACCAGTCAGACTGAAAAAACGCTCGTCAAGTCTAGAGAGCATCTTGAACCCTTTAATAATCTTAAGATACTATTCATGACAACACTATTGCACATGGTCATGTTGTTGTCGTGAATTGATTAAATAAGCGATAGAAAAATAAAACAAACAAGTCCATTTTAATAATAGCTTTTGGGTTTTTAACAGCGATTAAAGTCAAAAATATTTATATAATACACATTTACTTAAATCATTCATCATACTCCTGAAAAAAATCATCTAAAGCCGTTGCCGGCACAGTTACTTCATTATACCGTCCCCAGCTCAAATACCACACTATCGTCATGATATGAGCACAGCAGCCCACTGTTCGCTTACCGACGAGGCATCTGCAGCAATAGCCTACTATGGTTTCTAATGTGTTATACAGCATCATCTCTGCTAATCAATAAATACGTGTGATAAGTACGACTGTTGACATGTCTAGATTTAATCCTACCTCTTAAGAGGTAATTATTAACCCTAATATCAAAGGTACATCATCATCGAGTATTATTCACCTCAATTGAATAAGTACCAGTCCGACGGATGTGTTCATAAAAGATCTAGCCTGTTTGAGTTGGTAGGTCCCAAGAGCTAACCGTTTTAAATCAGTTATTGTCAATTGAAAATCTATCTAAATGTGGATTATTGCTGTTAATCATCTGAAAATTCACTCTCCTTCTATTGAGATGTGGCTGTTCAACGTAAGTTGCCACATAGTTCTCTAGTGAAAGCCTATCTTAGTAATTCTTACATATTCCAAGGCTTCTGGTGGGTTTTCTATAACAACATGAATCTTATTAATTAGGGCACAAGAGATTCTAAAATCATCCTTTGGGTGCAAAGCCGCTCTATTGTTAAAAACATGACGATAGAGTCTAAATCCCTTTTCACCCTCCATCAACCACTTCTACAACAGCGCATAGTAACAAAACGAGACCGATTTGCCTGCTGGGTTTGTTGATTATTCATTCTCAAGTAGAGACTCTGGCATATGTGCTACAAAGCCATATCCCTGGAGTTCATTAATCACATCCCTAAATCCTCTATCAAGGATGAAAATGTCACCTCTTCGGAAAATGATCTTAAACAAGATTCCTCATTACATAAGTTTAAACTTGTAATTGTACATCATTAGTAGTCTTGTATGTGGCCGAGAAAATCCACAATATGACCATCACAAACACTATAATAAATGGTTTGACCAAATTATTCAATTTTTGCAAACTGCATGTTTGTTTTTGAAATAAGTAATTAGAACTACTTTGGATAAATACATAAGTAGCATCACATATGACTATTGTTGGTTTAGAATTAGGTGGCAAATCAGGATTACCAAATAATCCTTCTGGTATTATTCTATTTCTAGAAGCAACATCTTCAACAGTGATATGATTAAATCCTAAGTACAATGGAACAAACTCATTAATTAAACACTCTCTGGCCTTATTCATTAACCCTCTATCACTCAAGAACGTGGATCTTTCAAATTTTTTGGATCTGGATTTTTAACGACAAAAAAAATTACACGTGTTTTAGTATTTTTCATTTATTATAACAGTTTAGAAGTTATTTAAAAAAAGGGGAGTTTTGCTTTAAAGCAACACTGAACCATAAGGGCTATTACGCACTGTCGACTAGTCGCCGGCGACTCAGTCCCTCGGCGACCGAAACATGGGAAACAGGGCCGGAGACCGAGCCGAGCGACAGTATTCCAATACATTCGTGCAGAATGGACGTTGAAGAACAACAATAGTAGCGCTACTAATTATAAAAAGAAAGACAAATAAAAAAATCAAAAGTTAGAAGAACGGAGGTCAAAGGGAATGTTTAAAATATTTTATGAAGACGTTAGAAAATATCCTCGTAAATTTTTTAATTATGCAAGAATGTCTGTGAGTTCGTTTGATGTCTTATTGTGTCTTCTAAAACCACATATAACTGGCATAGATACAAATATGCGACCATGTATTTCTCCGGAAGAAAAACTTTTTATAACACTAAGGTAAGTGACAATTCAAATAAAATTCATTCCTAACATTTATTTTTACGGATTTTAACACAATTTACATTACATTCCGGACACATCTATCGGCCAAACCTAGTGTTTAAAGTGTTGACAATCCTAGCTAAAAATAAATGTTAAGGTGCAATAAGTTTTATGCAGTTTTTACGAAAACGATGGCCAGTAAATCAGCTTCACACCTGCAAAACTTATTGCTCCTCCTAACATTTATTTTAGCTGGTCTCCAGTCAAAACTTAAAACTCAAGGTGGGCCGATAGATGTGTCCGGGAGTGTGTTTAGAGTTACAGATAATGCCATCCACGAAGATGCGCGATTAAATTTAAATAGAGCATCTTTCGTGCTGTTCATAAATACTCTTTCCTGATTAGCCAATTTCTATTAGTGTGCGTTTGCATTCATCGATAATTAGCGTGTATCGACAGATGTTTAACACATGCGGAAGATAGCACACATGCATTTGAACAAAGAGTGGGGCGCGTCTTCGTGGATGGCACTATCTGTAAGTCTACTCTTCGATGACATAATTTAAAAATATACGGTAAATAATTATAAAACATCAATATTATAAACGAACGCACAACAAAAGGAAATATTCAAAATAGATCCAAAATGTCAGAATCTTGCGAGGTATTTGAAGTGACAGTAGAAAATCGCGACTCTGGGCGTTCACGTTCTGAAGGAGTTGAAGTTGGTAGCGTATAATAATGTTGTGCTTCAGGGCGTGATTGTTGACTTGGTGCTGTTGAACGCCCGGCCTCCGGTGTGAAGTAACCACGCTCATACTCGTACTCATTAAAATTTCGCCACATTGTGTTTGGATATATATTATTTTGAGTAGAGGATCGGAATGATTCGATTACACTGATTAATTGAATTTTCGCAGCTGACTTTTGTGCTCCGGAATTGCCTAAATGATGATAATAGGGACATCAGGAACATTCTGTACTCATCTTGTTCCAAAATATCCTCCTTATTTTGCAGTTTCAATACACTTGTTTAATGTGGTTAACAGTTCGCTTGTGCCATCATCTGACGTTTTCTTTTTTCTTCCGACTATATTTTCTCTCAGTAAGGTCCTAAAGGTTCTTGATCATTTGTCAAATGTTCTTGTTCAGCAATGTTACTCTCTGTGTTCAAATTACCAACGGTATTCTTCAAAAATAACAGCTGATTATAATAAATATAGGGAGTTTTATGGGAGCATCAGATCCGCTTTTAGTATTTTTAATCTTCGTACTTCTCATGACAGCTTCTTATATTTTTCCATTTCTTTTGAAGTGAATGACCTGTAAATAATGTATATATTTAAATTATTTTTAATTCCAGATATCTTGGAAGCGGTTGTAAATTGTAGATTTACATTACTCATACAGACTTGGGATTTCAACTATAGCTGAAATAATAAGAGAAGTTTGTCATTTTATATGGGTTGTACTAAAAGACATGTGTTTACCGCAACCGACAAAAGAAAATTAGTTAAAATCGCAAAAGATTTTCATTTACGGGCCAATTTTCCAAATTGCATAGGTGCCGTAGATGGTAAGCATGAAATTATAAAACCATACAACAGTGGATCATTGTGTTATAATTACAAACACTTCTTTTCTGTAATTTTGCTTGCCATTTGTGACTCTGACTATAAGTTCATATACATAGACGTTGGTTCCTATGGAAAGGATTGCGATTCAACTATATTTACAAATTCAACGTTTTATCAAAAGCTAATGAACAATGATTTGCAAATACCGAACCTAAGCCCATTTCATCGACAAACCCTATACCAGTACCGTTTGTTATTGTGGGTGACGAAGCATTTGGACAAACTGACAAAATTATGCGACCGTTCGGTGGATCAAATTTAACAACAAAGTAAAAATATTTAATTATAGGCTTTCTCGTGCACGACGCCATATTGAATGTTCATTCGGCATATTAGCAAACAAGTGGCAGATTTTTCACAGACCTATCAACGTGAATTTAGATCTAGTATCATGCATCATCAAAACATGTTGCGCTCTTCACAACTATGTCCGAGAAAGAGACGGATATAAATTTGAAGATACCCTGAGCATTCCTGGCTTTGAAGAAGTCCCAAACGGTTTCAAAAACTACGCGACGTGGTGCATCATACAGAGATGTATTTGCTGATTACTTTACAACTGAGGTCAATTATCTTGGCAGATGAGCAGTATTAATTAATAAAAAATAAATGGCATTTCTTACTTACCTGAGTTTTTTTTTTCTTCGTCTGATAATTCTTCACCTCCAAATAACTCCACTATTTCTTCCCACTGTTTTTTCTTCAAATCCCGATTAGCATATTCCTCACTTTGTAAATCCCAAATAGCTTTTCGGGATTGTATTTCCGATATAAATTTATCCGTGTCAAAACTCATTGTGCGCGGCCGTCCGGTCGTTACGACAGTTGCTCGCAGTGTGAATGCTTTCATTTGAAACCGTGCTCCTATTGGTCGCCGGCGACCGGCAGTTGCCTGTGCGTCGCCACTGCGCGGCGAGTCGCCGAGTCGCCCGGGCAACCGGTGACTAGTGCGTAAACACCTATTTAAACTATACAATATTACAGTCGTCGACAACTGAGTCGCCGGCGACTAGTCGACAGTGCGTAATAGCTCTAAGACTAAAAATGTATGTTCGTCGACTATGAATTACTTTAGAAACCTTTTTCAGAAAAAATTATGATAGGTGAAAATTTCTGAAACAATTCTTAGTTTTGGTATAACACAGTGCTACCCCACATTTCTCACACATGTTATACGTAAATCCAACGCACTTTGGAAGCTTGCATCTCATTTTTTTTTCAGACCATTGCGGCCAGTGGCCTATCTGGTCTTGGCGTACTGCCATTGGCGGTACGTATTGTGCAGGTCCTTTGCGCTTTTTGGCTTGAATCTCGGTCTCCAGCGAACGCCGGCCAGACATACCAGACTTTGTACCCATTTTACATAGGGTCACTGCAACCTCCTGACGAAAATCTGCTGATGATAAAATGCTTGATGCTGAAAGATTTTTGTATTTTGAGACTCTTTTATAAAGTAACCATGCATTAGCCATCGTGAGGTCTAGATAATGGTAGAACAAGCGCACCTGCCATCGTTTACTACGTAGCCGTATCTTATAGATGCCCATGATGCTGTCGATGAGGTCGACCCCACCCATGTGGCGATTGTACTCTCCAACTACATAGGGTCGCTTTATAGTCACATACTTTGACTTTTGCTTGTCCCATCTACGAACATCAGCTTCTGGTTTTTGACCAGCAAAAGTTGAAGCAAGGACGACTATTTTGTTGTCCTTCCAAGCAACAGTCGACACATCAATTCCGTTCACGTCAGCTACGTATTCTTCAGAATAACCACGTTCTTTTTTCATGATTTCCTTTTCTTGTTGCAATTTACAATCTGGTATTCTATTTCTTCTTACTGTACCAAGACTGTGGATACCTTCTTTAGCCAAATACTAAAACAAAAGAAGAGAGGTAAAATAATTATCAAAATAGAGCTGGAAATTCTGATGTCTTGGAATAATGCGCGCTAGTCTTGTGACGACGTTGGATGATGCACCTAAATCAGGCTCTTCTTGTAGGACAACATTCTCCTTACCAATTTCAATTTCAGTTTTATAGGCGAATCCAGAAACGCCACTCAACACGAAGATTTTGTAACCCCATTTGTGTGGTTTGTTGGGATTGTATCTCTTCAACGTATTTCGTGCTTTAGTGGAGCACATTTGTTCGTCAACGCAAAGGTGCTCTTCAATGGAACTTTGCTGTAGACCCCATTCAAAGAGTCCACCACCGGTCTTATTTTGAAAATTCGGTCATGTTCAGGGTTGTTTCTGGAAGGTCCTTGCTGTTGTCATTGAAATGTAAAGTCTGGCGAATTTTCTCAAATTTATTCAATGGCATAGTTTCTTGAATTAGTGTTGTACCTAGTATTGGGCTCCTATGATTGGTAACTCTAGGTAACTGGATAAGAGACATTACATATACCACACCTATGAATTGCCTAACATCCATTTCTGTCATACGTGAAGTGCTATTGGGGTCCTTATGAACTCGGTAAAGGTTTGTCTCTTCTGCAATCTTTTGTATGAGTTCTTGAGGAAACAGGTATAAAAAGAACTGTATGGGAGTATCCAGTTCTAGAAGATCAGGACCCAAGGTCTTGTTTCCCTTGAACATGAGCTGCTCGGCATTCAACTCAAGATTTTTCTTCTTCCAGCGTAATATCAATAACTTGGGCTTTTTTCTACCTTGGGATTGTTCGTTGCTCATTTGTTGGTTGTCTTGAGCTGAGAAAGCTGAGGAACACTTACGTTTGATGGGGAAATTTCTGTGCTAGTCGATGGGTTTTCGTGGTCATCTTCTAAAGTTTCGATAAGAGAATCCATGTCAATGTCCAACGCCACATTGTCATCTTCGAATGTTTCCAGTTCGGTACAAAATCAGGTCCGCAAGGCTGTCATCGTCAAAATCTAGCCCATCCTCACTATCCGCACCATCTTCCAGCTGCAGCAATGTACTCGTCCGCAAGGGATTGCTTCCGAGCCCTCCTAGAACATAAAAAACTCCTATAAACACTTTTGCTCTCATACAGAACTACTTATAATAAATTCTCCTTTTCGATCAATGTTATCTACGAGCAACAAACAAGAATTTAAAAAAATAAACAAAACAAGACAATATATTCGTAAAGATAACTTTAGATATTAAAATTCAGACACTTACCTATCCATGTTTCCAAAATAACACCAAACACTTAAAAAAACGAATTATTTACTATTTTCAAATCGAAGCACGCACGCACTTGTTCAAATTATCAACAACTGACTAATGGTATGATTTGCGACACGTAACGCCATCTAGTAAAATTTATTAGTACTACTTTTACTCGGTTTGTAGACACGACCAGTGCAATATGACGACAAAAAATGAACCATTTCAATTTTATGGGAGGTCAAACGGTATGTTGCTTACAGTCTACAACATGCTACAGAGGGTTAAGCGTTCTAAGGTGACACGAGATTTATTAAAGAGAGTTGCCAGCCTTTCATTACTATCACCAGTTCTCAGCTTAACTAAGTAAATGCTTAAAGCAATCGTGGCATTTGGTACTTGTCCTGCTGGACTTGGGATACAGTTTAACAAATCAATAAAACTGATCCGAGTTCATGCCAAGTCAAAAGTGACACAAATATGTATGCATAGTTAAAATATTTGAGAAATCTATATGTTAATAGGCAGCTCGCTGCATTATATTCATAATTGTGTCGAATTGACTACCGGTAAAATCTCTTAAGGTGGCACTAGTCGTGGGCTCGAACTCACTGGTGGGCGTGGCCAAAAAGCACGCTGTCTCACCTGATATCGTGCCCGACAGAGATAGTATCAGTGATGAGCAGTTAGACGCTAGTCTTCACGCACGTCTTGTTCGTACGGCGTTTCGAACAAAAACGAAGTTACACGATGCACACATATATACGCGACGCTTGCCCAGAAATCAGCAAGTAGGTACTACCTATGTACAAACTCGTGCTAAATTATTAGGCGCTGCGTTATCGCTTTATACCTTTATATTATACCTCTATGGCTCTATAGATACCTAATATAGATTGCGGCCACGGAACCGTCTATAAGATTGTCAAAATATCATTTTATAATCCTCCTTTTTATAGATATAAAGATATGCAGTACCTTGAGGAGCACCAGTTGATTAGTGACTGCCAGTACGGTTTCCGTCGGGGTCGCTCAGCTGGTGATCTCCTTGTTTACCTAACACATAGATGGGCACAGGCGATCGAGTCCAAGGGGAGGCATTGGCCGTTAGTTTATATAGCCTCTTGATCGGTCTGGCACAAAGCGCTTTTCGAAGCTTCCTTCCTATGGGCTTCCGAGAAATTGTGCAATGGATCACCAGTTTTCTGGCTGATCGGAGCATCAAGGTCGGTAGACGGTGCGTGCTCCGATTACAAGACTATTAACGCTGGTGTTCCAGTTGGCGTGCTATCACCAACGCTGTTTCTTCTATCAATGATATGTTGCAAACCGGTAACATTCATTGCTATGCGGATGACAGCACTGGTGATGCTCTATACACCATGCCAATATTTCTCGGAAAACGTCGTGAGTACCGAACAAACTTGTGTCTGAAGTCGAGACTTTGTTGAACAAAGTCTCGGATTGAGGCGACTAAATCTAGTCCAGTTCAATCCCCAGAAGACAAGTTTGCGCGTTACCGCTAAAAGAACCCCTTTGTCGTATCTCCTGTTTCAAGGCACCCCTTTGTTGCCTCAGCCAGTATCGGAATCCTCGGCGTTGACATATCGAGTGATGCAGTTTCGTGGTCACTTGGAAGAGAAGGCCAAATTAGCTCTAAAAGCTTGGCGTGCTCAGAGCAGTATTTCATGCCGGCACACCGCCTGCAACTTTACAAGGCGCAGGTTCCTCTCATGGAATACTGTTCCCATCTCTGGGCAGGGCCCCAGTGCCAGCTCCTTCCACTTGACCGCATTCAGCGCAGAGCGGATCGAATCGTCGACGACCGAGTTCTTTCCGATCGGCTTGACTCACTAGCACCGCGCAGAGATGTTGCATCTCTTGCGTATTTTATCGCATGTACCACGGGAGTGCTCTGAGGAATTGTTCGGACTAATTCCAGCCGCTCAATTTCACCATCGCACATCGCGACAAAACTCGCGATACCATCCATACCATCTGGATGATTAGGTCCAGCGATTTAGATGTCTTCCCTGTAACCGACGCCCAGCGATTTTTCCGGACCGATACGACTTAGGGACCTTCAAGAAAAGAGCCTACCCTTTTAAAAGGCCGGCAACGCATCTGCAATTTGGTGTTGCAGTTGTTCATGGGCGGCGGTAGTCACTTCATCAGGTGAACCGCATGCTCGTTTGCCTCCTTAAAAAAAAAAAAATATATCTAGAGCGAAGTGTTTAGTTGCTATATTGGCATTTTGGTCCATTACAACCAATTAAATGAAAACATACTACCAATTTATTATGTTTAGTTTTCTCGGTGGTCATGCAGCGATCGCTCAAGAGTTCAAGACGCCGACGCATGCTTACTTGAACAGTCATCGCAGTTTATGTCCGTATGAAGGTTGCCAGGCTTGTGTAACTCGAAATTATCCCACAGGAACGTATACCTGGATAAACGGTATCATATGTTATTCCAGACTATAACCTATCTCTGAGCTAAATAGGTATCAAGATCCTTCAGCCGTTCTGGCGTGATTGAGTAACATACATCCATCCAAACATCCAAATTTTCGCATTTATAATATTTAGGTAATAATTGTAATTAGTTCTGCCTACCTATAAATTGTTTTAAAATTACTTACCTGTCTTCTTACTTTTTTATATAATATACTAATATCACCAAATGTAAACACATTTTTATCAAGACAAGGACCCATGAAGACTGTTTTTTAGCGGCGACGGTTTCTGATATTTTTGTTGTATTGTAGGTACCTAGATAATTAAGGTACCTAGATAATTATAACAGTAGGTACCATGATAATCCCCATATACCTACTTTGTCCGCCGCAAAAGAAATAAATTAAAATAATTTTGTAAATCTTTATTGATTAATTATTTCCTATATCATTTTCATTGTGAGCCGTGGTAGCTCAGATGGTTAGCGCTCGTTGTAAGTATCACAACACAGTACGCGAGCAACCGGTTCGATCCCGCCGCATCAATGAAATTGTTATTGCATCTGATTTACCAGGTGCTCGGCGGTGAAGGATAACATCGTGAGTAAATCTGCATGTCTGAGAAATAAGAAAAAAATTTCGAAGATGTGAAGTTCACCAAGGGGCACCGCGCGGACATTTCCTTACCTATATAGGGTTACCAACTCTCGAATGGACGAGTAGAAGAATCGAGGGGGGGGGGGAGAAAGAAAATCTCAATCATTTATCTATTTTTAAATCTATATTTACTTTACTTTCGAGCAACATCTAATATTTGTGAAGTTGGGGAAGTACCATATTCAGCCGTGTCTGTCACGCCACGTGCACCTCGTGCGTGACAGAGATAAACACCGCCGAATCGACAACGTCGACGGCGGCACGAACATATTTACACCGGCAGCTACGCGCGGTGTTGTGTTTGAACGCAAAACGAGTGAGTAGGTAGCACAAATTATAAAGTTGTATGTACAGGAGTGAGTAGCGACAATTTTTGGATAAACCGGAGAAATTATTGCAACCCGAGAGATCGGGAGAATTATTACCGGAGTCACCCGGGCAATCCGAGAGGGTTGGTAACCCTACCTAGAACCCTTTCAGAAATGAGAGGTGGCCTGTGCCCAGGAGTGGGACGTATATAGGCTGTAACTTTAACTATAACATTTTCATATATATTTATCACATTTTTAATTAGGTATTTTTATAAAAACGTTAAAAAAACTTTTAAAATATTTTTTTTGCGATTAAATTATTATTATTGAATTAATAACACAATTACCTACATTGTTACTTTTTACGTCTGTGGTCCACTATAGCTCAAAATAAATTATTCCTAATACACAGAAAAATATTCAGGTGTTTATGATACTATATAAAAAGTTGGTTTTACAAACGAGTAGACGAAGCCAATTTACAACGTTTTTCAACACATTTGCGAGACAATGTTTCCATATAGGCATGAGTAAAGATGGTTTTCATCATGCTATAGATACCTATAAAGTAAAAAAAAGTCTGTTTTTCTGGGCTGTTTTGTTTTGTTAGACTGACATCTCGCAGGTCAACCTAGGAGGTTGTCGGCTGCTTATTTTTTTTTATTTAAAATTTTCGTCTGTAATATAATATAATTATAAAAGTAAAAAGTAGTTACAGCATATACGTCCCACTGCGGGCACAGGCCTTCTCTCATTTCTGAGAGGGTTTTAGGGCAGGAAATGTCCGCCGCGCTACCTCATGTGTGTTGGGAACTTCACGTCTTCGAAATATTTTTAATTTCTCACATGCAGACCCGGTTCGATCCCCGCCGGCACCAATGAAATTGTTAATTGCAATTGTGTTGATTTAGTGAAGGCGGTGAAGGAAAACACCTTGAGGAAACCTGCATGTCTGAGTGTATAATTATAATCGAATATAAATCAAATTGACATAGGTAAGTACAGATAAAGTTAGTGGAACATTAAACAATATATTTTTGTTATAAATTATTATTATTGAATTAATTACAAAATTACTGACATTGTTTCCTTTTATAGCTCAAAACAAACAGAAAATAGTTAGGTATTTATGATACTATGAAAAGTTGGTTTTACAAACGAGGAAATCAATCCCAATTTACGCATGTGTCATACAACGTTTTTCAACACATTTGCGAGAAAACAGTACCTATTATAGGTAATGAAACAAACTTTTGTTTTTAGATATCAGTTGGAAAGTCTGTTTTTCTGGGCTGTTTTGTTTTGTTAGACTGACATCCTGCAGGTCAACCTAGAAGGTTGTCGGCTGCTTATTTTTTAATTGAAAATTTTCTGTAATATAATATAATTATAAAAGTAAAAAAGTAGTTACAGCCTATACGTCCCACTGCGGGCACAGGCCTTCTCTCATTTCTGAGAGGGTTTAGGCAAGGAAATGTCCGCGCTACCTCATGTAATTGGCGAACTTCACATGTCTTCAAAAATTTTTAATTTCAGACATGCAGACCTGTTCGATCCCCGCCGGCACCAATGGAATTAATGTGCGCTGATTTACCACGTGCTCGGCGGGAAGGAAAACATCCTGAGGATAACTGCATGTCTGAGAATATATTATAATCGAATAAAATTAAATTGACATAGGTAAGAAGTACAGATTAAATTTAGCGGAACATTAATAAAATTTTGAGATCGTTTATTTTTCAAAGTTTTATTTATATTCCGCTATTATTGTCTGTGCTTATGTCAATTTCATTTACATTCGATCTCTAAATTGTAGTTTGCGAGGGTAACGGGGATCTATCAGCTCCGGCAAAACACATTTCTGATAAAATGTATCTAATTTTAAAATTTTGTCTGTCGTCCAAAACGCATCATCTCTTTCAATTATTTCAATTTTATGCTATTTGGCGTCCAAATAACAAAATAGCAAAACTTTCGTTTTGTTATCATTAGTTGGCCTTGAACCTGGTAATAATAATTGTGTGTTTTTTTTTAGCTTTATTCCATTTGAAGTTTCCACACAGAATGTAATTTTTTTTTGGCGTACTGCCTCCAGAGGTGTAAAGCCTGCTGCTGACGACGGGCACTTTATTTCAATCAGACTGTCTGCCCCTAACAAACTGTTCGACTGCATTTTAAGGTATGGTTTATCCATACATATGAATAAACCACATGGTGTTACTTTTGTTTTATTTTAATTTCTAAATCTGCAATTGTTGTCTCGTGTGCCTTTCCATATCGAGTAGCATCGTTTCCGTAAATGTAGAATATATATTTTAATGTCGGTACAAGTGTAGAATCCTTCATTTTACATATTTGGCCGAACAAAGATGCGGTTATTCGTTTTTGCGCTCCACGATCCACAAATCAGAGTTGGATTGTGCGATAGTTTTTCTAATTCTTCAATTTCATCATTATTTAATGATATTGAAAGAAGGAAATCATTTTTTGTTTTTTCAAACATATCGGTGGCATATCGGGCCTTGCACTGTTACATCACCGTAGTGAAAATCGGCCGTTTTAAAACGCTTAGCTCTTTTAGTACCGCGTGTTTTATATAATGCCTCCTTTGTTGCCGTACTAATTTATTTGTCATTTTGTTTATGTACTTTTCTGTATAGAGTACGACGTTTGGGCATATTACTTTTGTACTTTACTTAAAAACTATAATCTTTGTGTTAAAATGCCCTACTGCGGAAAAACATCTTGCTTGTATGTCCCTTCGCGTGAAATTAACTCGTTTGCCTGCAAGGAACTTTGTGATAATACAATTTTTTCTGTTTGCATTATTTGTCTTGAAGTAGCAAGCTTTCCGCATTTTGTAGAAGCCACCCAACATTTTCAAAAATATCGTTCCATATCCCACTAGATTTGAGTTGCGGAACGAGGTTTTCGGTTACTAATCCTTACAATAATATTTTTACAAGAATCATGATATCCGAACACGTGGCATGGCCCATTTCGTAAGTCTTCTTGAAGGATTCTAATCTAGTCTGCTGTTGCGAGCTCTGCTGTTGCGCGTGTGCTACTGCCCCAGTAACAGCGTTATTTAGGCGTCGTATTTTGTCTAAAAGCGCTTTACGTACAGTCACAGGTACAAAACCAACATTGTTCTGAGTTTTTCCCAAGTTTTCAAGTTTATTAGAATAATTTCGCAGTAAATGATTACTGCATTCTATTTTCCTGATATGAACATTAGACCATACACCATTGCGTCTCTGATGTTCATTACGCTGTTATTCCATCACCATTACCTTTGTGTGAGTCCGTGCATCTCCATACTTTGAATCCATCTACAATAGCCGTCTCCATTTCGGTAGATGGACCAGACCAGTTTTAAACACACATGTGCCGGAATTGAGGATTTTTTATTTTGAGCTATAGCACATACGCTACAATAGGAATTTTTTACCCCAATGTACAGTATTTTTTTTGTCCGGTGCCCTATTATACAACCTACACCAGAAAGTGAATTGAAATTTGTACCGTAGCTACGTTTAGCCCATGAGCCGTCTGTCACGACGGTCACACATGGTACACCTTGTAACATCATTGTTTTCCAAAGCAAGTCGCCGTTCTTCACCTGCTTCTAACATAAGCTAACGCTATGTCTTTTGGATAATGCCTAACTTTTGATTATTTTTACATCATAAGTTTCGCTCATATTAGCATATTTAAACTAGCACATACCTCATCAAGCTGGCTCCACCCATTGCCAGTTTGTAGAAATACCTCGATTACATTTAAATTAATATATTTTTAGATCCTTTATTAGACTCCTGAGATTCAATAATTTCTATTTTGTTGCAAAATTTGCACTTGAAAACAAATTGTGAGTAAACGCAATTTTTTCCTTTATAAATTTAAGTGCTGAAAATTACATTCAAATGGATCATGTCTAATATTTTTAACTGTTGAAATAGATAGCAATATTCACTATTCTATTTCCTTCTAAAGTCGCACGATCACTCTTATTACAATTGTCGGTTTCAAAAGAGAAATTGTATTTATCTGAATCGGACTCTGAGGCACTAGATTTGTTATATTCTTTTGTGGTTGACATCGATTCTTCCTGTGTGGCCCTGTAAACACATAACTCAATTAGAAAATTATGCAAAACTAACTAAACTGGATTTTACCAGTGGCTAATACTTACAAAATCGGCGTGTAACGAGCAAAATCAACGTCTGATTCGATGATATCCCAATCATTTTGAGTTGGAATGTCTCGGCCAGTTTGATCGCAAGGATCATTTTCTACAAGTACATTTTTCCACCGTAAAGCCTTGACTTGTAGTAAAGTTGTTTCATGTACTTGTGCTTGCACGACGACTTGTTTAAATGACTCACGAAGTGATCTAAAACAACATAGGTAAAAAAATTATGTTAAACAATAACAAAGAGAATAAACACCTCAAAGAACAAAGTTATTGTAATTACAATTTCTAATTTTCTGATTTTGAGCGCTTGGCGAAGTGATGGCGGATCGTCCTAGAAATGTAATAACTACAGTAGGTACATATACCCATGAAAGTACTTACGATTGGGCGTGGTCAGTACATGAGGAATATCAGAACTAATCTTCACTACGGTCATTTACTAGGTACATTTTGACTTTGTGCAGACATTGCTTCATGTACTTCCTCTGGACAGATATTTTGCTCGAATGACTCTTGTGTTGATCTAAAAAAACATTTATATTATATATTAAATTAGTTAGCGAAACTGCTGCAGATAAAAGTCAAAAGATTTGATTTTTTCGGGTCGACGATCATACTCAAAATAATCCTTATGGTTGGGACGTATCCAGTACAGGAGGAATATTTTCTTTATTCATGTACCATCCCTCAATGTTCTTTTAAACTTCTTCTTACTGAGGGCACTTAGTTTTAGGCGTCCTTTATTACCCATTCAGCAATCTTTTTTATCTGTTCTATAAAATAACAACATTATAAAATAGTTAAAACACAATTTTTTTTATTATTTTATGAAAGTAATGTTTTTATTCATAATTATGCCGTTATTTATTGTTAATTATAATATGGGTTTATATATTTATTTTTGTAGCTTATATATAACGATGTGTAAGGTTTCTAAAATGTAGATATATACCTACAGTCTTATTCATAAAAATCCCTTAAAATGGTGTTATAACAGTAATTAGTTAAAATGCTCATTAGTACTATTAAACCTATTATAAAATTCTCTATTCATAAACGTTCAATAAACCTGTCATAGTTAAATCGTATTTATAGAATACTTTAGTTTTATTATGTTGTCATTCTGATGAATCCATAGACTAGCCACGGTGAAAAAAGTTTGACAGCAATTGTGACATTCCCGTCAATACAAACGTGTTGTTTTCGTATCGGTTTAAGAAATTGATTTGAGTTTTATTTTATAATTAATAAAAGCAATGGAAAACAATACATGTAAAAAGCAAAGAAGTGAAAATTGGCTTGAGGAAGATAAGGTTAGTACGTAACTAAAGTAATTTTTCATAGATGCTCAGTATGCATTCTGCATGTTGTTATAATAATATCCTTTTCTTTCCATGTAATTATTGATTGATTTGGTAGAGAACGTGTATCAGTGATTGAAAAAATAAAATACTGATACAAATACGAACTCAAAGAAGCTAGCAGCATGGGCGATTTATTATGCAGGTACCTATTTTTGTCTATCAATGTGTGAAGTATTTGAAGAAAGTCTTCAACGCAATGATATTCCATATACAGTCAGTTACATTATGTATGTAGCATGTCACTGTCTTTAGCTGGCCTTTATACATATAAGCTTAAGTCACTCAACAGTCTTCGGGAAGAGCTATAACAGGAGCCTCCCTAGTAATAGGGTTCATTATGATGAAACTTATTGAAGAATAAAGCTGCTGACAGAGGTTCAGACTTAAGTTGAAAACTTAAGTAACAGTGGGCAGTTCACATAGCTCCTAGAACATAGGATTGGACGGGTTTATATACGATGGATCTCAAGAAGAAAGGTCCTCAGGATCGCTTACATTAAGATCGGCATTTTTGAATATTAAAATGTTAAACATTTGTGTAAATTGTTATTATACTTTTTCCAGTTTCAACAGTATGTGCAAAGGTGGCACTCGCACCCTCCACAAATAAAATCCCAATGGAGCATCATTAAAATGACAAAAAAATTTAGTCTGTCGAACGTGAAGTCTTCTTCAAACTGGTGGTGGTCCACCTCAACAGCAAACCCTGAAAATGCAGATGACATCTGTTCATGGCTCCTAACGAATTTGTTATTGACATAAATGAATTTGATTCTGATAAAATAAATCAGGTATATTATATATGTCATTTACAGCAGTCACCAGTACAAACTTTCAAAAGTTAAAATACCTACTAAGGTTACTTAATGAATTTCTTTATCAAAATAAATCCATGCTTACATATTGTTCATTAGTAATAAAATTATTTATTGCTTTGTTTGTAGATCAAGATTGGGGAGCCTTCAAAATGAGATGAAAGTGGATGATATAATTAAACTTGTCAACAATGAAAACAAGACTTATTATTGTGAGCATCAGTAATGTATTGAGATAGCTAGCAATTTTATATTTTTCATACTCTTATTTTTATATTTTACTGTTGTAGCATAATGAGTACAGTAAAGGATGTCACAGTAGAAATACTTCAGGAGGTCCAAAATACACATGAGGTAAATATGTGAAATGTCATAAATCAAGTACTTACCAAACATGTGCAAACTGGGAATTGTAAGGATAAAAATTAGTTGAATAAAATAAAACTTGAATTTTATTTGTTGAAACATTTTATATCAAAGTATATTTAAGATTAAGTTAATGTTAACAAGTTTCTTTAAACGGTTTTCATCATTGCAGGTTGTATCTATTGGCTCACCACCTAAACTACTATTTTACCCTCTAAAAACCTGAAAGAAAACATAAAAATGAGAAAAGGTAAATACCTCTATTCTAATAGGGATTATGTTAATTTATAAATAACTGCTTTTTTAAATACTCAAACATTATTATTTCTATTTCAGACCTCAGATCATGCAGCAATATTGCAATACTGAAATTGAGTGCAGGAAAAGTTCCATCACTTAAATGGAAAATGAAGAATGGAAAGCCCGAAACTTGGACCTAGATAGAAACTTATAAAATAAAAATTGAATATTATAAAAAAAAACTCCAAGTTCTTGAAAAATAAATAATTGAAAATTAAAATGTGGTATCTACTTACTGATTGCCTTATCTAGCTAAAATGCCTTTCGATAAATGCTCGTAGAAGAGCATTATTGGAGTCTCTTCCTCTGGCCTGACCAATTTGAGGTAGACGTTCAGCATCCACAATTGCAGCATTGAGTTCATCATCATGATCTGAAAATTATATTATTAATATTATGTAAAAAAATATTATATTCATGAATGACTAAAATTTTTTGTGTGCATTTTACTGGTACCGAATCTAGTTGTCCTATTGCAATATTGTGCAACACTGCAAGACCACAATTGTAGGTTTCACATTTTTCATGTGTACTGTCGCCATACAAAAGACTTTGAAACCGCTGCTTCCACACACCAAAGCAACGTTCAACACAGTTCCGAGTGGCAATTTGTGCTCGATTATATCTTTTCTTCGCTCATTTTGAGGTCTTTGTATAGGTGAATAGATATGGCTCTAACCGGTAGCCTGAATCTCCTAAGAGTCTCCCTCTAAACTCTCTTCTTTCAAAGCGCTCTTTAAGAGTGGACTCATTGAAGATACGGGAATCATGGGTACTGCCTCGCCATCTGGCAACGATGTCTCTGATATATAATTTAGCATCGCAAACTACCTGCATTTAAAATGAAAAATATGTGAGCACAGTTATGTATGTAGGTAAAATAAGTACATATGTATATGAGTAATATACCACCTAGCAAAGAACTACATGGTATTATTATATGAACTTACTTGTACATTCAATGAATAAAATCCTTTTCGGTTTATATATTACTGAGCTGCATCACCACCAAATTTCTTTATTTTATGTGAGTACATCGATGCAACCAAACACAGAAGGAAATTTCTTATCTCTAAGAATTCCTTATAACCTTTTGCTCTTCTGTCAGAGACTGCGGCATTTTATGTGTGGTCTCAGAGTGACGAGCAATCGCGCGAGCTACTCTGGCACAAATGCGACTCACAGTCGGTTGAGTCAACCATGAAGGTCTCCCCATCATCTTGAACCTAAAAAGATAGGAACAAACGTTTACTTTTTCACTATTAATTATTACTTGTATGATACGAGTTGAGACTTACTTCACGACGTCCCCAACATCTAATGGCGGTTAACACTTGCAATTCTGGTGACGTACCACAACCTCTTGAGTCCAGTTGTAAATCCTCCTGACGAGATCAATTATAAAAGATGCCGTATGTTTATTGAAGCGGTATCGCTGTTTGAACTTTACATCGGCAAAGAAAACGGATCATATCTGTTCTGGTACACCTTACAACGACGATGCGGAGCATTTCTACTTGTTCCATAGCGTCTAAAGCTTGCAGAGCTTGCATAACGATACTTTAGCAATCAAAATCCACAAAAATAATTTCACCAACAATAACCTATACAACTTCAACAAACATCTGTTCGTTGCTCGCGCAAATCGGCCATATTTTCTTTATTACAGGTTTATAGTAGGGTGGACCCTTCTATAACTTATGAAGCCGTTATTGAACACTTATAATGCGTTTTAGTGTTATTAAACGTTTATGAATAATGTTTTACGGGTACCTCCTTATAACAAGCTAATAAACCTATTTTAACTTTTTATGAATAAGACTGCTAGTATTTCATAGAAGTAATGAAGTCGGTTAAAAAAAAAACTATTAAAAGTCACATAAAAATGTAGTAATCTATTATATGTATAGGTAAGCACTATATTATGTACCTACTAATATTATAAAGCTGAAGGGTTGTTTGTTTGAATGTACCTACCAGATTAATCTTTTGATTTTGTTAGTAGCCTATTTAAAATTATGTTTTATTATAAGCTATAAAACATAACACTGGGCTCATGGGGCGGGCAGTAAATAGATTCCTATGGGAACGCGAGTGAGGAAATCCTAGTACAAGCATATCTATATAGCCTCCTGACTACAGAAAGTTAGATTTATGGAATTTCTTACAAATTTTTTTACTGATTGCTACTTAGGGTCCAAGAATACATGTAAAATTGGAGAAAAAAATTTTTATCGAGAAAATTTGGATTTTCACTACGTTCTTTGCATAGGACAAATGCAGTAAATTGCATACAACAAATACATAGAGAACATAAAAGAATATTCATTTTCAAGGGAAAAATAAAACATTTTAATTACTATAATAGCAGTCTCATCTATTTCTAAAATCATTTGTATCAAAATCAACAGACATCAACTATGTTCAAGCTAGAATTAACATTTTCAGTCAAAAATAAATTGTAATCAAAAATAAATTCTTACAAACCTCTTACTATGAGATTCAATAGAGATTAACGTTAGCACAAAACTATCTAAATTCTCTTACAAATCTAAATTTGGCACCAGAATCAACAGACAACAACTTTGTTCAACCTAGAATTGACATTTTCAGTCAGAAGTAAATTCTAAATAAAAATAAATTCTAAAACTAAGATTCAATAGAGATCAATGTTTATCTATATAGTTATCATTCTTAAAAATTCTTAGAAACCAATTCAAATTTTAGAAACATAAGTAAAAAAAAGTAATCATAAGCAAATCTAGTCATCTAGTCAGTCTCATGAAATGAGTAAAACAGTTCCTGTTTGGTATGAAGCATAAAAAAATATTACACTTCTTGCAAAAAACCGTGGTCTTTTTGTCGCAGCCAGGATTTCTGCATCGCGACTGTTTGGTCGCATATTCGGGAAGATGGGCAGCTTTTTGCTGTCGTCTTCTCCTTGTAGGCAAAGGAACAATCGCAACCTTGCGTTTTTTATGTTTTGGCATGAGTTCTTCCACTTCATCAGGATCGCTTTCACTGTCACTACTTTCTTGATTTTCTTCAATGAAAGTGAAGCCCAAATCAAGCTTGAACTCTCTCAACTGTTCAATATCTGTCGTCTTTGTCCCTTCTATCATCTTTTGCTTTCTATATTGTAACCACGTTAACAATAGCTAAATCAAATAAATGTGAGATGACACGAATTGTCCACTTTTTTGTTCTGTTTCTAGATGGGCATACCGAAAGCATTCGATCTGCTAGGTCAACTCCACCCATATTTCCGTTATAAAACCGAATAACTTCAGGCCTTGGAATACGTTCATAAAGTTTACGTAGCTTTGACCACCTATTGCATTCATCCTTATTCTGGTCACAATATATTGAAGACATCATCCAAACAGGTTTGTTGTTCAACCACACTGTTGCAGCTAATTTTCCATCATTGCGAATGCGTGCTTCGCTTGTTCCACGAGGTTTCTTTTTAAATTCCATTTCATCCGTAAAACGCAGTCTTTTGGAATTTGTTCCTATTAATAGTGCCAGTTCCATGAATACCGATTCAGGAGTTCTTCACACAGTTTTCGCTGGTAAAATAACGGTCAAAGTATAATCGATGTCCAGTAATAGAGAACGTGTGAGGTATAAAACCATTGCTTCGCCTAGACCAAATCCTTGACCTATCAAGTCTGGAACAGTAGTATCTCCTTGGTACATACAATCATGTCGCAAACAATTCCATCTGGTGTAGCTAGTACAACACTTTAACCCTAGCGGTTCGGTTTATTAGGCAGTATTGCCGCATATGACATTGTCCAGAAAATGGTATCATCATTTCATCTACACACATATCTTGAGGACGATCTTGATCTAAGCAACCTTGTAAAATGCGTTCAAAAGTGGACGAATCTTCCAAATTTTATCTTTCTTTCTGTCTTCTTCGCTTATATTCTCATCATAAACACATTTTATTTTAGTTCTTATAGCATAAAAATGATCGGCTCATAGCATTCGCTACAACCGGACTCTCCAATCCAATACATATCAATTTTTGGATATTAAAGTAAACATTATCATTACTATCCCCATATATACCTTCAGCTCCTTCCTAGTAAAACCAACGTTTTCCTGTGCGTCCAACTTCTGTTCTATTTGTAGATACAACAATAATGTCTAAAATCTGGTCATCAATATACTGTTCGACATACGTCAAATTCTGCCACCCTTCGCAGTTTTTGGTATATATGTGGTTGTTGAAGCTCCTTATTTCTGGATCAAAAAGTAGTACTTGTCCATTGATTTTGTATTCCATCGCGTGAATTTGATGTCCCTCATATCCGTCCACGTCGGACTCCTGCCAGCTCGACTCCTTCGAACACGCGATGTAGCTCTCATAGAGCTTGCTGACATAACAGGCGAAGGAGGATCGTCATCGGATAAGCTGTCTGAAGTACTTTCTGTTCTGTTGCGATTGTCAACCTGAGGCTGATAATTTGGGTCATTATCAGATATATCAGAATCATAGTCCATGTCAGAGTTTTGCAGGGCGTCCAATATTTTTTCATCATTTAATTCTGAAAAAAGAAAAAAATATTGTACCATTGATATCTGACAATGTTCTACATATGGGACGTTAAATTGCCTGACCTATCTCAATAGCTGAATATGTTCTACAGAGGACATAGAAGAAACACGTGCCACGACATGCAGGATTTTAGTCTATTTCAAAAAATAAAACTGCAATTCGTATTTTACTTAGTTTATCTAGCAATTAGAGCAAAATTTTTAATAAAATTGAGAAAAATTACATAAATTAAACGGGATTAAACTTACCTCTGCCCGAGCGCACGTTGACACCTCTGTTGCTCGACGCCATTTTGCGAAAAAATTCAGCTGTCAACGTGTCAGATGACTTATGTTTCCTTTTCTAACAAACCAATAGATGTCTCTACGTGTTACTTTTTAATCAAAACTCATATAAAACGTGCAGATTTTTTTTTCTTTACGTTCTATGTGTAGTACGCAGGCGGTCACGAGGATAGGTACCTAATACGATATAGAATTAGGTACATACCTATCAATAAAGGTACCCTGAGTGCCAGAGCACAATACATATAGATACTTTACCGTGCCAGAAGTGCCAGAGTAGAAAATCCAACAATCCAATCTTATCTGGTGGAAGCCGCCGTCCTCAACGTGCCTCTGCTGTTGTTGACGCGTGTCGCTCGTGTGTAAGAACACCTAAATAGATTAGGTGTAACAAATTATATGACTTACCCATTGTTTATTTTAGTTGTTCACACCTGTTCTTCAATGAACTAACACAATGTCACTGGCACAGCGTCCACTCCACAGAACAATCCACTCAACCAACAATTCAATTTGCAACAAAATACGGAGTCCAAATTTCAGTGCAAAGTCAAACAGAGTAGTATCGAAATCAAAGTTCAAGCAGGGTCAACGTAGTGTAGTAATTTAGAGCGCAGGTATAGATAGTCATACGAACAACATAGCCGCAGCAGACTGTGTGGAATAAAACACGAATAAGCGCGCGTCAGCGTGTGCATGTGTGCGTGAGTCGTCCTCCCGCACCGCACCAGGGAAACATTATCAGTGAGATGCAAGATAATTCATAGTGAAAAATGCGCGTAAAAAATACGAAAAGGCCTTTGGAAAATAGAGTTTTATGAAAAAACTACTGCATATATTTATACAAATAAAATTTATTGAATTCTTCGATAATTGACCTTTGTCGGTACCGATTTTGTTTTGAAAATTTTACATTTCTTTTTACTAATTTACGCCCAAAGTTTTGCTAAATTGGCAATAAAAGAATCTTTGGTAGCTCGTAACTTTTAATCGCTTTTTATTTTACTATTCTGTTTCCGCACAGACAAAATTAATAATGAGACAAAACTATATCATGTTTAACTTTGGATGTACAGTGTCAAACAGCGGAGTAATACCTACCCCCGATTTCTGGAAAAAATGTTGACTAGTGCCACCTTAACTGGGAAGATAATTGGCTCCAACGGCCAGTGATCCAGGTGGTGACGACAGATTCGTGCTGCCGGTGGCACATAGAATTTATAATTAAGTAATAACAGATCCTTTATAGATGAGGGTACCAGTAAACGTTCTGTTTCAAAACAATTAACAAACATACAGTGATTGGATGTGCTAGCAGCACTTATACATAGAAGACATAATTGTTGGATTTGATCTAACGGTGTGTAGTGTGTAGTGTAACAGTGTGTAGGTTTTGTTGTGGAAGAGGGGCGACTGAGGAATATTGAGATCCCCACTTGATCCAGCATCTGGCAAAATAGCATCTGACAGACCAGGGCGATTGAGTCGTGCTGATCACGACGTTGCACTTCTCTTGTAGCTGATCTCCAGCAAACAGCACATACTCTTTCCAATCTTGAGATCTAAAAATAAATGATTAATACAAAATATTTCACAATAGGTTATAAACTTGATAAAAGTTTGTACTGTAATGTGATGTAACTGTTAGGAATACATGATAATGATCGGGCAATAACTGTGATATCAAAATAGATGATATTATCTAATACCTACAACATTATTTATTTGTGAAACCTTCACTTATTGGGACTCAATATAATAAACACATCTAATAATAGTATTATCACTATCAACTATAGAAGATTGGAGAAAAGTAGAACATTAAAAAGATTTTTTTTATATTGCAACATAAATAAAAATATTTACCAAATGCAGCGGAATATGTCTAACTAAAATGTTTCTCTCTTGTCGATCTTGTCTTACAGAATATGTTCTAGTTGCACGTAGAATAGAATTGCCACAAGAAAAACATAATTTTCTATGACCAAAAGCAGGCAATCCTTCACTGATTGTATTTGCTCGATCTTGAAGCAGTGTCAAACACTCTGCCAGCAACCCATTCTGAAGACAACTGCAATAAAAACCATGAATAAAAAAGTGTTTTATTACACCTTGTGGCGTTATCTATCTTCTGTAACATATTCACAGAGTTACGCCTATATGTAATCAAGGGTACAGCCTTTTTGGGCCTCGAACAAGTTCAATTTTTGTTATTTATTGTGAGTCTAAAATAAATATTTCTTTCATTCTATAAAAATGTTTTGTAAGATGGTAGAGATCTGACATTCTTAGGTATATATTCAAAGAGTAAAATAAGATCTGCTTACCTAAGTGGAGTTACACGACTGTAACAAGTTAACCCTTATTTCGACGGAGTTCTCAATATGCTAATTTTACAAATTTGTTTCAAAAGCTAGGTTCCTATAGCATGTTAGAGTCTCGTAAAAAGATAAAAAATTATATCACCTACCATTTTGAGAAAAAGGGTCCGTCACAAGGACTCCGTCAGACATAGAGATTTACAAGTAAATAACTTGTCCGCCCTGGTGGACTTTACCACTTAAGAGTGCAAATAAAGATATGAAATCGAAACGAGAGGAAAGAATGAAAATTATGTTTATTTGAAATCTAATATTAACCTTACGTGAAAATTAAAAACAGTTGCGTGGAGCTTTTCCTGTTACAAAGCATAGCCGCGTATTACATTTTAAGCAGTATACAGTTGTTTTCTTATTGCACCATACAACGGCCTTCCTCCTTCGTAGATGGGAAGTGCCCCACATTATCAAATCGGGTATCATCAGGTGGTCTAGGCTTGCACACATGGCGGACACAAGTACCTTCAGCCCGTTGGTAGGTAGCAGCTCTGTTGTTATTCAATAAACCGTAGTATATTTCGTATCTGAAATCTTTAGTCTCATAAAGTTGACGACCACCTGCAGCACGTGCTTTTGCTTTCTATAAAGAATCCAGGCATTGTTTACAAATGTCAATCATTTGAGAAAATATCGCTATATACCAGCGTTTAGTTCTGAACGGTGTCTTATATAACGATATCATCATGTCAGCTAAGTCAACACCACTATTTTGATTATAATCCTTGACCATATTAGGACAATCAACATCGACTCTTTTGCTTAGCCTTGCAGTATCTCTTCACTTTATGGACGGGATCAGCATCTGTGTATGAACTTATTAGTGTGGTACATTTATTGTCGTACCACCTTACGACTAATTTGTTTTTGTTGCAGACACACTGACAATAACTTCCTCGTCTCTTCTTCTTGAGAGCCTTCTCACAGATCAATTTATCTTCTGCCCTCTCAGTCGGTTGATTCGAATTGTCCTAAAGAAAATAAACCATAGTTTTCTCGTAGTAGATATACTAATTCGGACGACGAAAGAAGTTATCAAAATATACCATAAAGGCTTATTTCGTATGGTTTGACATAGAGCAATAACAATGTGTGCTAAAACCCAAGATTGCTCTTCATCTGTAAACTTATGATTCCTAAAGGTATCATCTCCTCCATACAGTATAAAATCGTAAATCATACCAGATGTACCTGCCCGAACATAGTTTTTAAAACCCCATTTTATCGGTTTATCTTTCATGTATTGCCTCCGTTTACCGGCTTTACGCCCTTTGTACGCAATCATCATCTCGTCGATGCTGAACCTATTTTCATCTTCATAGGCAATACAATTTCTACGTATCTTCTCTATAATAGGTCTAATCTTATAATATCTATCGCTATTTTCAAAATTGTTATCAACAAAATGAATAAATCGTCAGATTTGCTCGTACCTTTTCAAAGGCATAACTTCTGCTATTTTGTCATATCTGAACTTCATGCTCCAGTAATCTAAATAAGAGCTCAGAAGTACAATACCCATCAAAATGTGTATTGCCAGGAAGTCACGCAACTCATTCTCTGTTAGCTGTATGGATCAGCCAGTTCTTTGGACTGAATAAGCGTTTGTTTCATTGACTATATCTGTTATGATATCTGGTGAGAAGAAAATAGAAATATTGTAAAGGTGACAAAACTGCGAGGGCATCTCCAGACATAACCGGATCTTCTATTTGAGCTTTGTGTAAAAGTACCTTTTTTTCATTTGAAGTCAGTGTCAACTTTTGTAGGTGCCTTGGCCTTTTTGCTTTAAAAGTAGCCGTTTGTCTTCTTTTCTAGTGACTGGGGATGGGGTATGTAAGATGGTAAAGATGATGTAGAGGCAAGTTTTGAAAGTTTGGTTCTTGTGTTGGATTAGGTAGAATTTCTTGTAAAATAGGAGTTAGAGGAACATTGGATAAATCTGGGTCTTCGTCTGTTTCAGATTGGTTTTCAGATAGTGCTTCAGAGGAACCATCCAAAAGATTCATGCGCTCTAAGAGAAGCAAGCGATGGTGCAGGCGAGGAGGTTAGAATCATGCGACTCATCAAGCTCATTTCAGAATTTGACTTCACTTGTTTCAGATGGTGCACGCTCTCTGGTACAAGTGCTAATATTTTTTCGAGCGTTCATGCAGGCACTGTCAAAGAGCAAAAAAAAAAAAAAAGCTAAACAAACCACAAAAATAGGCTATATCACGAGGTGTAACGATTTATTACTGATTTTATGTAATGATATATGCGTAATTATAGAAAATTTATAGATATATGTATATATTATTTAATATTCATAAAAGGTATGCTCATAATTATAAAAACCATTGATATTTATATAGAAACTAAATACTTTGCTGTCATGAAAGGAAATACATATCTATATAATACAATGTTATTGACAAAGTCCGCTGCCATGGACAAGTAAAACTTCGTGTGCATTGCCGTAGTTTCGGTACGGTCCGGCGTGGCGGACAACTACTATTAGGTCTATTTTAAGTAAATAAACTGCAATTACTATATTGTTTTGTTAGTGAATGTATGCGTTATCTATATGACAACAAATATCACAACAAAAATCCATTGTAAAAATAAATAATATAAAAACCATATAAATACCTTGAGTAAAGTTGAAGACTTCCGTGTCGTCGCCATCTTGCTCAATAAGTGACAGATGACATATTGCCAGGTCACTAATTTATTTTCTACCTTTCCTATTATATTTTCTAACGTTTATTTAAAAAAGTTAAATATATACTAAATTAGAATTGCAACAGATTTTTTAAAAGTACTTGTCCATCCTACCGGACTAATTCGAAATAAGGTTAATCATTGGAGTAGACGCTTGTTCTAATGAATGTGTAGGTAGGTTTCTGGGTATCAAAATGAACAATTGATACATCGTTGATTTTGCCGGGTGACTGACGGTATCAATTGGTCGACCCACGACTAGACATATTTGCACAATTAAATACACAAAAAGTTCACAAAATACAAACAAGTTTCCTCTCAACATACAATAATTTAACCCTTCGGACCTGAATTTATATAAAGCATCAATAAAAATATTGTTAAGGTTTTCTGTGAGTTAGAAGTGTAATTAAAGTTTTGTAAAATATACGATTTATCGTTTTCAGATTTTTGAAATTTTGATGTCCACTCAAGTGGACATCAGGTTTAAGTGTTGTATTTAATACATATTTAATGAATAAATGTTTTGTAGTAATATTTTGAAGTAAGTCAGTAAAACTGTGCAATATTATTATAATAGTTTATTTTTTATTTAACATTTTACACTGTTAGGATTATTCTTGTTTTTGATGAAATTTTCGAAAGCAATTTCGCTCACCAGTAAAACACAGATGTATTTCACATTTCAGACAGTAAACATGCGTCTTTCCTTTACATCCTGGATTTTACATCTTGTAGCTTCTTTCTTTTGATCATATTCTGGCAAATGGTCGACAGTGTCATACTGGATTTCGCTCGCTGGTCTTATTTCAGTCCTGAAACGGTGTTGTTTTGGTGTAACTGGTGAATTTACTGGACTGCTACCACCAGATGCGGGCCGTCCTCTTTTTCTGATAGGAATTGGATGCCCCATTTTATTAGAGCTTCTGCAACGCTGCCGAAAGTGCAACAAATCCAAAACGTCTGTACTTGGTATATTACAGATTTTGCAATCTTCTTGGTATTCCAGCCAGCTATTGGTTAGTGCTAGGTCAATGGCGTGAAATATCATACGCAATGTCCATTTTTTGGATCTAATGAAGATTCGATACAAACTAATCAGATGATCAGTTTTATCTACACCGCCCATACCATTGTTATATAATTGCACAAGTTCAGGACGCGGTATAGTTACGTAATTTTTAGATATTTTATTCCATCGTCGAACTTCATCTTGATTTCCTATTCCAACAAAATTTGAAGCAAGTACTACACCTTTGTTGTCAATCCACTTGATAACAACCATCTTTAGTATTATTCGTAACTTGATCAGTATATCCCCTATCTTTTTTTGATCCTTCCTTGTCAGTTATGAGTGGCGGTTTTCCAAAACGATTTATTCTGATCGTTCCTCCTGCATAAATTTCCCTCTCGCGAAGATCCTTCAGCAAAACGTAGTTGGAGAAATAATTATCAAAGAAGAGGTAATGACCAGACCTATTTATTCTCTTTGACAAGGCATTTACATACAGCAGATGTGCCATATTTCAAAACGTCATTTTGTCTAGATTTGTAGTTGCGCCTGATAAATAATAAAATCATAAACTAATCCGCTCTTACCGCAAATCATAAATATCTTTACACCCCATGGCTGTGGTTTTCCTTTGACATATTGTTTGACTTCAAGTTTTCCTCGAAAAGGTACAATCTGTTCATCAACGCTCAATATTTGCTCTAATTTTAGTTCTAGACATCGTTTTCTAACTGAATCATATAAAGGTCGAACTTTTATAAAACGATCGGTGTTATTTTGTGTAATAGAATTGTTATCAATTACATGCAAATTGTTTCTCATCTGAAGAAATCTATCTGGCCATGTTCTCTAAAAATATTTTCATATCTAAACTGGAATCCCAATACAAACGAATACGAGGAAACTTTAGGTTACCCATTATGATATGAAAGCCGAAAATATTTTAATTTCTGTTGAAGTACATGGCTTGAAATTACGGACTTCATTTCTCACCACATACAAATTTGTATTGAATGTAAAATCTTCAATTAGAGACTCTGATATATATTTAGAAAAATAATCAATGGGAACGCGAGGTGAATCAATTTCAGACGGTGGTGGCGCTGACCAAATGAATTGTGGTGGTTCAAGCTGTAAATGTTTTCTCCAAATTATTTCATTTTAGGCTTACTACTTGATCCGGGTCTAGATTCCACTCCTCTAAGTCTTCTTCCTCTACTATATCGTCCTCCTCTTCAGAGTGATTACCTATCTCTCTTTCGGTTGGTAGCGTTATGTTACTACCTACACGAATTTTTGTGGTATTGCCTGTACAATTTCATCGTCACTATCTTCTTCGAGATCCGATATTGTTCCGTTTTCTAATAAATTGAGTAAATTATCCACATCTTGACTTTTAGATAGATCAAAACCTAAAAGGAATAAAAATAACATGTAAAATAAATACAAAGTTTCATTGTAAATACGTTTGGTTTACAGCGATTGTGACCCCATGTCCACTGAAATGGACATCGACTTTATCTTCAAAATTATGAAAACAACCGCATATTTAGTATTTTTTAAAAATGTATATCTTAGCTAATATGATCACTATGCAGAATAAAAAATATCTAAACAATCGATCAAATCGTTTTGGAGTAAATAAAATAACACTAAAGACTTACTCGCATTGCGCGTATCCATGGCGAACGTCAACACTTGACTAATTATTTCATCCTACCTACAATAAATCCTTTGGTGTTTTGTTTATCGTAACGTTTCTAGGTAACTGGTCGGTACAATCAAATGTTTACACTAGCGTTTTTATTAACCGACCTCATATTTCATGCAATAATAAAACGTGTCCATTGAAATGGACGCTGGGTCTGAAGGGGTTAACTAACCTCAACTCTCAAAAACACAGACGGTCGTATTTGCTAGCGCAAACGCAAAGTTAGTGTTAGTACGTCAGTACAAATGTCAGACTCGGATAACTATAAACCATAAACTAGGCATGTCGATTCGAAAAATCGATTATTTAGGGTACTATAATCGATTTTCAGATCGATGTGGGACACTACATCTATTTGATGAATCGATCCAAAAACCTCGTGAATCGTTCTGATTCAAGAACTAGGGATAAAGTACCTAAACTCGTTCTTGGTGGATAATTTGAACACATAAAATAAATATTTATGAGCTCATCCAAAGATGTTGTTACTTACGTTACTTACTAATAAAAAAAAGTTGTCATTGTTATTTCTAATCTAACCCGTGGATTCCAGCGTCTAACCTTATCTGTGCTTTTTATATAGTTATCTATCAAAGGAGTTTTGGCGGGAACTTGACCGGTTGATTGCTGTTCCTGTATTATTATTTAAATATTGGTTTCAAGCGGATTTTGTTATGTTAAAGTGGTTCGAATTTGCATATTAAATGTCTGCGCATGTGAACTATTAGCGATAACGATGCAACAAGTGCTTCGATGGTGATGTGAATCTCAAAATAAGGCGTCTGTTTGCTTAGGCACTTTGAAATACTATTACCAACTATCTGCTGGCTCAAGTGGCTGTCAAAATCTCCTAAAACTACGCATTGTGGTGCATCAACATGTTGTGAAGCAGTGTACTATAAAGATTATTATCACATGATACTAAAATAAATGAATACATAGCAAGGACAAGCATCCAAGCCAAAATCTAAATAAAAATAATATTTATTAAAATATATTGTGAGTAAATATTATATGTTAAAGTTTATAAAAGAAATAAACATTACCTATTGTGTTCGTGTAGAATACATTTCAATTTGATAAATAGTGAGTGATTAAATTGAAACCGATTTATCGAGAAGTGTAAGTTGCAGTTTGCACTATTTAAATTCCCAGTCGTAGCACGGAGTCTGGATTTGGGCCCAGTGTATAGCAAAAAACTCAACCCCATTACATGGGACGTATAACATAACTGAGGACTAGTGGGAGTACTACATACCTCTGCCTACTCCTTCGGGGAAATACAAGCGTGATGTGTTTATTAATTGAATGATAATGACTATCAGGATTACACACTCTGCTTACTATTTCGGGGAAATACAGGCGTGATATTATGTTTATTCATTTAATGATAATGATTAATAGGAGAACTACACACTTCTGTCTGCTCCTTTGGGGAAATACAGGCGTGATGTTTTGTTTATTAATTTAATCTTATTTCTATCCAATTAGTTGTATTTAGTAAATTATCATCAATAATGTTCTGTGTCTATATTAGGCATGTTGGAAAATGTCGTGATTAATCGAAAATCAATCTTTTAATACTCGATTTAATCGAAAATCGATTCTGGTATGTTTGAACTGAATCGACATGCCTCCTATAAACTTCATTTGTAGGGAGTAAAGCCATAGACATAGAGCATGGACTTAGCCTCCCCCTAGTCAAATATCAAATAAAATTGACTATACCCATTATCCATACTTTTAAACTTCAAAGTAAATTCCCTATTCAAAAATCAAATCCCCGGACGAGTAATGTCATAAAATAATATGAAACTAATTACTATAAAATTTTGGTCTTGATGCGCGAGACTTTTTGGTACCACTTTTGATCATTCTCCTTTAGTCATATAATATTAATCTAATCTAACCTTTAGGATAGGTTTTTAAGCAATTTAATCGCTTACTTTACTCCTACGATTTTTTAAAATTTACGTTCATAAACTTAAAACTCTAACTCGGTTAAATTTGACCGGAGGAAAAAATTTACCTTTTTATGTAAATTGAGTTCTACATATTGTTATAAGAACTTTTTGTCTATTTTTACCGTTTTCAGTAATTGCGAAAAACACTTTTGACAGTTTTGTAAACCTTGCCGGGGTTGCGGGTACGAAAACCTTTACACATGGTTTTGTATCATTAATACTACATTATGTCGAAAATGCAAAGTTGAGTGTCAACATTTTGATTTCAGACCTTATTTGACTGGACTAGTGGTGGAGCGTTTTCCGCATCTATACCATTGAACAAGATATTAGGATTTGCAGAAGATTATGAAAAATTATAATTAATTGTTAACACGAGTTAGTATTATTACGAAGCAATACGAATCTTAATGCGATCAAGTTAAATACAGGTGAAGTCGTAGATGATATTATAATAAATAAAATTGTTTGGCGAGTTCCACATCAAAGTATCAGATCATGAAAGAATCAACCTATTAAAACATTTAGAAAGATAGAGCTATTCCATTATCGTTCCGTTCCTGGGACATATATGAGTATCCGTTGCTACCCAACACGTAAACATACTTGGTCTATAAAACTTCATCTCAAATAGAGAAACCCGATTTGTTGTCATCGCCTTACAAACCAACCGCAAACATAACGCGGCATTATCAATGGCAGAGTTTGACCATTGTCACGTACGTGATGTAAAGTATTTTAAATACATCATATTATCCTTATGATGAACTGAATGTCAGCTTTTCAGAAGATAAGTTTTCTTTAATATACGAACAGTATGCGAGATTTCAACAGTCGTATCACGGACGCCGGTCAGAGACGTTGATGGGTTTAAAAGAATTCAGAGACGTAGCGCCATTATTTGAAATTGATTGTTCAAGACAGCACGAAACTTTAAAAGGTTATGGTTTAAAATAATACAGAGACGTAGCGCCATTATTTGTAATTGATTGTTCAAGACAGCACGAACCTTTAAAAGGTTCGATCGATGTAAGAGTTGAAATCGAAACAGACAAGAAATACCACATCAGACAGCTGCTTATTGCTTGATTTTAAACGATTGTATATTCGAGTACAAACCACTTAGTAATATCGTTAAGAAAATTTCATGAATAGCAATACAATAATCGTAGATCATCAAGGATTCAAAAATAGCAAAAATGAATTTATAGTAAAAGAATTTGCCATAGCCACTCTAGAGTACACCAAAATATTCCTAATTAAACCTCCTTACCCGTTTAATTCACTATCTCTTGAAGAGAAAAAACAAATTTGCTGGATTGAAAAGCACAGAGGGTATCGATGGAGTGAGGGCTTTGTTGATTATAGAGAATTTCATAGAATTATCAAGACATATTTGAAAGATAAAAACATTTTTTTAAAAGAATTTGAAAAAATAAAATGGGTACAAGATCTTTGTGATGAAAAGAATACTATCATAGATATAAATTGCTTAGGAGCTCCCAATTTAAATACTCTTTGTGAACTTTATTGTAAAGATACTTTACTGTATAACTGTTTTACTCATAAGAAAATCTGTGCGTTAAAAAATGTTTTGAAAACAAAGTGATTGTTTAATTTTCAATAAAATATATTATGTAAATAAAACTTCATTTTTAATTTAAACTAATAATAATAATAATGTCCTCCAGACCGAATTTCGGTCACGGCGGCCAGCCACAATGGAGACTAGCCATCGGCGCAGGACAGGATTATAGTGCCCGAGTGTTTGCGCAAGCACAGTGCACTCTCTATTCCTCACTCTCATAGACCGATGTGACGGTAAACCGACACAACCGGAGAGAGATCAGGCGCAGGACCAACAGCTTTACGTGTTTTCCGAGGCACGGGGGTGAGACACCGCCAGCTTCCTGACTCCGGGCAGCTACTGAGAATTTCTTAATGGAAAAGCTGATAAATATATATGTTATTGAGCAATTGAGATTAATAAATGATAATTTAAACTATCCTTGTGTTCGAGGAGGAGAAAAAAAACAATAGTTTCAGACCAGCATCGATTAGTATTATTAAAGTAACTGTTTTCTTTTGTACCACATTGCATTTTAACGTTGAAGTAGAACTTCTACAGGAGAGAATTGGGGCCTTCAGCGGCACTTAGCTCGAGCGAAGCGAGAGCAAGTGACGCAGATACCCCAATTCTATTCTACTACTTTTATCATTCTTAAAATAAAAAGGAACAGATGATTTCAAATTAGTTAAGTGCTGTCAAATTAAGCGGTTAACATCAAATATTGAAGGTTTGTAAAAAGACGGCACTTGCTTAAAATTAATTAAAATTAAGCGTGTATCGATACAATCGACAGCACTGAGGAAGTAAAACACTTTATTACCTCTTAAGTAATAATTTAGTTCCTTTTCTGCATATTTATCTGATTTCATGCAATATACCAATACTTTTATTATTTTTGAAAATTTTAAAATATCACATCGTTAAATCGCTGTATAGTCAGTGTTGTAAGCTGCAGACTTTTTAAAGATGCCGCGCTTTTGCTGAAAAATTACAACTTTTTGGTCACACTAAAATAGTTCTCAATACCCCATTTTCTTTGCATAATTAATTATGAATGAATAAGAACCTTTCCGAGGGGTTTTTTAAAGCAAGTATTTATGCACGCTATTAATTAAGATATTAAATAACAACCATTTTTTAAACTTACCTTATCTATATAGGGTAACTATTATAGTATTGAGTGTGTTAGCATTTAGGTATTACATATTATCATTAATTATAGGACGACAGGGAGATTTCTTTTATATTGGTCAATTGGTTGTCTAGAAGCGATCGCTACTTGCAGCCGTTTTTAATATCCTATCTATTCTTGGACTTGCGTACTAGAGATGGATATTTGACACATTTTATATATCTGAGCTTAGCTTATGTCAAATATTTTATTTCTTGCAGCCAAATCCAGCGATAGAAAGGTTTTTTGATAGGTACAATTATACAATAGTTTCGTTTTGCAATAAAAATGGTTCACAATAAAGGAATTTTGCAATGTAGGTAGGTAGGTACCTAAATATAAGTATGTTATTACATACCAACTAGACTGAAAGGCATAAAACATTTATGTAACTTATTTAAACAGTAAATGCATATAAAAAAATATTTTACCTAAATCAAACATCGATGAGCATAGAAAAGTTTTCATATCAAATTTTCAGAAAAATGGATTTTAAGTTAACCTGTAGGAGCCTGTTGCATACTAGATAGCTCAAATGTATTTGGTTATGAAGTTCAAACTAGAAAAACCATCATAAATTGAGCCATCATCAATCAAAAATTGAGCAATCAAACTTTTTAATGAATAATGTTTTATCTGGTTATCTAATCACAATAAAAGTAATACTTGTAGTAGTTAAAAAAATGTAAATACACTTAAAAGAAAATCAGAAGTTAAATAGCTCAAAGTTTATCGGTTTTTATAACACAAAACAGTATCACCAATATAATAAGAACCCTCATAAGAATGCAACTTTCTTAAACGAATTTCATCTCAAGTATCCCCCGACGGACTGGCGGCTGCTGTGTAAGCCGTGTCATAATAGGTTAAGTGTGTGACACTTTGATAAATTTTTAGTTAATGGATTTTAGACTTTATATAGAGCATTCATAGCAATGGTAAATAAATGTGACTTACGAAAATTATACTTAGTTTTTGGCTAAAGTATTATTGTGTAGTGGGCTAGAAAGTGCTGCAAGTCATTCTTAATTTTCTTTTTAATTGAAGTGACGTGACCGTGTTCATCAAACCTGTAAGTATGTACGTGTCTTTGTTATTATTTTTATTCTTTTATCGAGTTCATACTATATAATCTAATATATAAAATTCTCGTGTCACGGTGTTAGTGGTCAAACTCCTCCTCCTATTTTATGAAACTTTGTTTGTATATTTGGTAGGTATCAGAATAGGTTTTAAAGCATATTTCATACCGCTGGGGTGATAAGTGTCCCTATCCAGATATTTTCTGTTTTTTTTGACGGAAAATTTTATTTTATTTTTATAGATTTAGCATAAGAAACACATTAACCTAAGTTTCACTTTCCTACCCTCACTCCTTAAAATTTAAATAGTGCTTTTTGTTCTTTTGTATGAAAAATATCCAAATCGTTCACTACAAGTAATCTATATGGCGGAACAACGTTCGCTGGGTCAACTAGTTATGTATATAAATATATAATAAAATAATATGTGTACGAGTGATCTATGACCCGTTATATTGACTATAGAATCACTGATTTCAGGACGTCGACTAGCAAAATTGTCAACCCATTTGACTCGGATGATGGTAGTACTCTCATTACAAAACCCAAACCAAAGAAAACGTTGAAAAAGTCTTGTGGAGATAATAATATTAAGAAGAGGAAAGTCGTTCTGGATTCAGATAGCGAATTGGAAGCAGAGCCTATAAAAAAGAAAAGACTTAAGAGGTCTTCGTTTGCATTTGATTTAGAGTAAGTTCAATTTAAATTTATGAATACAATTGTCGCATTGGTCAGTGACCCAAATTGCCAAGCTGAGGTTGTGGGTTCGGTCCCGGTCGATGCAGATATTTATTTCACAGTTAAATATTTGTACTCAAGTCATGGATCTTTATCGTTTTATTTTACATACATAAACCTCACGTGTCACCCAGAGGGTAGGCAGAACTACGGACTTCATTTGGCACGATCCTGGCACCTCTCTCGCCTCCTTTACATCCATATATCTACACATACACGTCGGTTAAGGTACTCCTAATCTGGCCCATTTTTAATATATCCAATTGGTCGATAAACCTTCGTCTAAGGCGTCCCTTTCCGACTCTGCCGTTCACTTCTGCAGCAAATTTGCTTTGTCACTCTTTCTTCGTTCATTCTTTCATGACCAAACCACCGAAGCATTCCTTTCTTAATCCTGGTCACAACGTCATCTTGCAAACCACTTTTCTCTTATCACTATTTCTCACCCTGTCATTCAGATTCAGCCTAGCATACTCCTTAATGACCGTTTCTACAACATTTATTCTACTCTCATGCTTCTTCTGCCACCCAACTTTCACTACCATACATTAAGTAGGGACTAACATAGCATTATGAATTGCCAAACGTGCCTTTTTGACATTTGACTCCTCACAATAGCGTGTAGAGCCCCATTCACTCTATTTCCTGCGTTCACTCGTCGTTCTATATCCTATCATATCTACCATCCCTGCTAAATAAACATCCCAAATACAAAACTCATCCACTTGCTAATCAACTCCTTCTATTCTTATTCACATAACGTTTCTTTCTTCTCTTAAAAACCATCACTTTCGTTTTGCGTTCACTTTACCCCTTTCTTTTAATGACCAGTTCATTAAAGTAACCATCATTGCAACTCGGCCGCCGACGATGCAAATATGACTTGATCATCGGCGTACAAAGGCATTTGACGGTTAACTCATTCTCATTCTTCAACTTTCAAAGTTTGCAAACAACTGTCCATAAATAGGTTAAACAGCCACGGGAAGCTACAGCTGTCTGCACCTTTTGGATGCCAAACCAGTCCGAGTAGACCCATTGATCCTGACACAAGCACTAGGGTCCTAAAGAGATTTAATGCCTGTATCAAACCAGCGCTCAAACCAAATGAGTTCAGTGTTTGCCATAACATATTCCTGTCCACTCTGTCATAAGCCTTTTCCAAGTCTGAACGCACAAAAACTTTCTGGTTTTGGCCAAAACTTCTCCGCAATCATGCATGGAAAAGACTTCCGTACACCCCATCCCTTTCTAAATCCAGCTTACATCCCAAATT
>JAGSMP010001390.1:0-52398 GCA_029286625.1 Parnassius orleans | reverse complement strand
TAATGACCAGTTCATTAAAGTAACCATCATTGCAACTCGGCCGCCGACGATGCAAATATGACTTGATCATCGGCGTACAAAGGCATTTGACGGTTAACTCATTCTCATTCTTCAACTTTCAAAGTTTGCAAACAACTGTCCATAAATAGGTTAAACAGCCACGGGAAGCTACAGCTGTCTGCACCTTTTGGATGCCAAACCAGTCCGAGTAGACCCATTGATCCTGACACAAGCACTAGGGTCCTAAAGAGATTTAATGCCTGTATCAAACCAGCGCTCAAACCAAATGAGTTCAGTGTTTGCCATAACATATTCCTGTCCACTCTGTCATAAGCCTTTTCCAAGTCTGAACGCACAAAAACTTTCTGGTTTTGGCCAAAACTTCTCCGCAATCATGCATGGAAAAGACTTCCGTACACCCCATCCCTTTCTAAATCCAGCTTACATCCCAAATTTTCCATCAGTTTCTTCACTTGGTAGGACAGGAATAAAGTGCGAATGTACGCAAACATAAGTGCATTTTCTATTCCTCACTCATAGTCCGACGGGATGATAATTCTACAAGACCGGAGTGAGATCAGGCGCAGGACCAACGGTTTTACGTGCTATCCGGGGCACGGCGTTAAAACATCGCCAGATTCCTGACTCCGGGCTGCTACTGTGAATTTCATGGCAGAAAAAACACAATAACTGATTTTGGCTCGACCCTGGATTTAAACCCGTGACCTCATGAATATTACTTGTGCTTACTAACACTAGACAAACATGGCATTCTTGAATTAAAAAGTATTGACATAATATTCTGCTGAGAAGTCGTCAACGTATCCAATTCAGCTGGGAAGTGTAAGGCGGTCCTTCACTAAATGAAGTGACGACCTCGTCAAGAACTTTAAGTGTAGTGTTCCCTTTATACAACGTACGTTGCTTTTAAATAAAAATAGCCAACTTTATCATCTCGGAGGAAGTGAAAATGTGATCCTCTGTCACCAACACCTTTTAAATGACAGACAATTAGTAATGTTCTTGAAATCTAACATCTACCTGGAAAAACGGGGAAATCGTAATAAGAATAAGTAAATTAACGAATTTTCGTTTCGGCTCGGACCAAATAATTGACCTTCAGTGGGCTCACCTTGAGGTTAGTGTTACGGACGCACACATTATTGGTCAAAGTAACGATTAAAATATATGCATAAGAAATATATGATATAAGAAATAAATAAGAATACATAGCACTAACAAATAGGTTAAGACGAGAAATAACGAGATTTTATTTGAGAGAAAAAAGGGTAAATATTTATAACGAATAGGTGTCTTTAATTATATCTTATTACGAACGTTTAACGCCAAAATCTATAACGCTTCGCAAATACAAGACCTCACTAAAGAATTGGAAGAAGTGTAACGCATCTGTAGCCTTAGTTTGAAGTAGGCTGTAGGTTTGTGTCCATTGGCTATAGTCACCACTTGTCATCTGGTGGACTGTCGCTTCAGTTTTATATAAAAAAAGGAAACTTGAATGTCTTATAAAATGCTAAGTTACAATTTCTTTTAAAAATTGCAAATAAAACAAGGCAAATCTAGGCAAACTTTTGCAATAACATCTTTCCCATTAAATAGGAAACGTGGCAGTTTCAAATAAAGTTGATGAATTTTATAGATATTGTTATAACTACAGAAGGCATTGTAAAAGGGAGAAAAATCCTCCCTGGATGTGAGGAAAATTTAAACCTAGTCATAATAATTACAAGAGAATTAACAAGAAGAAAGTATAAAACTAAAACCTAAATTATCGAATCAAGATAAAATAAAAACGTAATTTTCAAAACTGACATGAAATTTCTTATAGCGCTGACAGTAAAAGATACAAGTTATGGAAACAAAAAAAAACAAAAGCCTCAGGTACCAAGTAAACGTGACTCGACTGTACGAATGCGTATGGCGGTGTTTGAGAGACCGACCGACTTATAAGATAATTTCTGGTCTTTAGTTGTAGGGTCCTAACTTGCTCGACGGCAGGGTAATTAAAACGCCGTTAAGGATCAGATCAATGTTCGTATATAGTTTTGAATGGATAGAATTGAGAATATATATAGTTCGTATATTATATATGGTTTGGAGCGTTGCAGATACACTTCGCTGGGTTATTTTAATAGGATAGGGTGACAAACGAGCACACA
Organism: Parnassius orleans; assembly: GCA_029286625.1. Lineage (NCBI taxonomy): Eukaryota > Metazoa > Arthropoda > Insecta > Lepidoptera > Papilionidae > Parnassius > Parnassius orleans. Next base: position 50,218 of record JAGSMP010001390.1, on the reverse strand, counting down.
GTCTAGCTGATGGTAAGTGGTTACTGTGGCCCATAGATATCTACATCTATCCTCGATTACGAATGAAAATGCAAATGCGTTCTCACCCGTAAGGACTAAGATGGAATGCCTCCTTTCCAGTAGTAAAAAGGGTCTCCAGTTCTCTATACTCACCATACGAAACACAGCAGCGTTAAGCTGCTATTTTACGCTGGTATTCTGTGAGAGCGTGGTCCTTCCCGGTCGAGCCGACTCAGCCGTCGTTTATATTATATCGTTTGTACAAACAGAGAACATTTTTCATTACAAAATCCGTATTATGAAAATATTTATGTAAAAACTTATACGACCTTGTTTTGTAATGTTTTATTGATAGTTTCTGGTTTAAACAATGGTTTAAGAAGAGTTTTCTTGCGAAAGAAGTCGGTCACACGAAACCCTGCGTATGTGAGCGACTTTTGATAGTGTTCTAGTGTTGAATCTTAATAAACAGCTATTTTAGTCCTCAGCCAAGAAGCGTTTATCTAATTTAGAATCAAATAAAAAGCATATATCTTGTTCATCAATGGGTTTGTTTATGCGTTCACACAAATATTTTGGTTCAGGGGTGATTTTTGATAAATTATTCCTTCGTTGATTAAAAACTTTGAAAAATAAGTATATTATCGTTCCGTACCGTCGTGTGGATGTCATTAGAGGCAACAGAGGGAAACAAACTAGAAAATGGGTAGCAGCGGCTTCGTAATAACAACTACAAAATAAAATAAAAACTGCGGTTGCCAATCCGTCTGCCAAGCGTGTCAATTAAGGAAAGTATCCACCTAATGAAGCAGTGGGCTTTGATAGATTGTAATGAATCATGAATGAATGAATTTAAGTTTAACTAAGCAGCCAGTGGCAAACGAGGATAAGAAAATAAAAACAAATAAAGATACGTGACAATTTAAAATTTAAATTATTAACAAGACACATATTTTACGATAATTAATAGAATCAGGCGTTACTTTTCGGAAATCTACTATATCAAAGATGTTTTATTTTATTTATTTTTATTTTATTTTAAATATTAATTCGTTAAGATCCGCGTAATTAATGAAATTATGTGTCTTACCTAGTTTGAAGAGCACCTGAGCACTCCTCAGTTGCGTGCACGCTCCCGTCAATATCTAATATCTATAATATCGTCAATATCTATAAATATACTAATCCTAACGCCACTACTCCCAACACAACTATGCAAGGAAATACACACCACCACGTTCTGATGATGCCTCTTTTAGTGGTTTCGCCACTAAAAGAGGCATCATCAGGTGAAATAGACTGCGGTGGCTGACCGCTAAGTCACTTGTGGAAGGGCGAAAGGTGCCCTTTACACTAGGTAAGACACATTGTTTTATTTTATTACGGGCATTTTAGCTAATTAATTTTAACATTCCTTACATATTTTACGTATATAGTCTATAGATTCATAAAACAAGTCTCGAAGTTCAGAAATATACCCACTAAACGATATATCATCGACTAATGTCACCTAATGGTGACGCTTGTGTATACATTAACATACATACGAATTTGAAAAGAAAATCTGGATTATAATATAGAAAAAAATGAAACGAAAATTGTTTGAGACGTGAAACTGAATCAATGCACTGTTTGAACTTAGTCAATTATTATCTGTTAATTTTAATCTGCTAAATTTAATTGAAATCGGACAATTAATTTCAGAGAAGATGGCAAAAATAAAATTGCATCAGAGTCAGTGATAAGAGGGCTACGCTATGCTCCAAATATCACCGATAAATACAATACATTATTTGTAATGTGGAGTGAACACAAATCTAAGCCTGCTTGTTCCATTTGAATCGGTTGAACTGAACCTCTCTATAGTTTAGATTCCAGTAGAAGTATAATACGAAAGATTATTGGCACTGCATCAAAAATACATGAAGAAAGAAATTGCAACAAATAATATTTTAAAGGACCTTTGTCCTCAAAAATATTATTTGTTTATTTATATAATTTGTAAAAAATATATTTTTATTAACACGGTTAATGGACATACGTAAAACATTAAATTTTATTAGAATTTTAAACAATTGAAAAACTGATTTTCTTTGTGAAAACGTACATTTTTTATTCTTTATATAAATCCTTTAAATAACTCTCGCAACAAAGACAGGATAATTCTTTGAAAACATCCATTTGATTCCTTGTCATTCTGAGCTTAGTGAGAAAAATCTTCGAAAGCAGATCGAACTGGGATTGAAAGCTCAATGCCTAGTTCTTACTGTAAATGTTTTAGGAAAATTTGTCTATCATATTTATTTTTTCAAAGTATCTAACAAAAATATTTTCTCACATAAAAAAAATATTCGAGCATTCATCAAATATCAATATTCGAGCATTCATCAAATATCATAAAATATCAAAATAACTAGAAACTTCACTACAAACTTAAAAAGTTCCACAAAACGGTTTTTTTAACAATAACAACAACAAGCGATCTTAGAGGGCAAAAGTAGTGTAATCACAACGCGTGGCGAGGGACGACTGTTTTGTTGTCCCATGTACACTTGTTTAGAACATCAAACAATGGGCTTTGGGTTTTCTACCTGCTCTTGAACTATCATAAATGATCCTGCACGTGCAGCTTGCGCTTTAAGAGGTCGTGTTTGATAAAGTACAACTTAAACTATTTAATTTACAATTAAGATTTTAACGTTTATGTTAAGGAAATATTTTGTTCTATCTAATAAATGTACAAAATTGATAGGTAAATGACCTACTTTTTTCATTAAAGTCGAAAATGAAAACTAACAGATTTTTTTACATTTTTTCTTTTCTTAGTCTTTTAGGATCTAAATACAATTTTGCAGTTAAAAGTTTGCTTTTATTTTATTACGCGTATCTTTATCTACCCAATGAAACATCTTTTAAGAATGTAGGACTTCTACATCGGTGAATATTGTAATTTTAATGCGCGGGGTCGAGGTGGTGACACTGAAAAATTTAAAATGGCTGCCATTTAAATACAGCTAGGTCTAAATGAGTTTTGAGACATGATTTGTCGATGAAATTGATTTAGCTGGGAGTATGCGAAAGTAAGCTTTGCGCAGTATTTCTAAATATATACAGTTGGACGTCGGCTAATTCATACATGCTGTCTTTGACTACACTACTGACTACTACCGAGAGGGGCAAACATGTGGCTCACGTGATGGTAAGTGACTACCGCCGCCCATAAACAACTGAAACACCAGGGAATTGCAGATTCCAAAGATTTTTCCAAACAACTGTCCATAAATAGGTTGAACAGCCACGGGAAGCTACACAGCCCTGTCTAACAACTTTATGGATGCCAAACCAGTCCGAGTAGGCCCGTTGATCCTGACACAAGCACTGGAATCCCTATACAGAGACTTCAATGCCTGTATCAACCCAGCGCTCAACCCAATTGAGTTCAGTGTTTGCCATAACACATCGCTGTCCACTCTGTCATAAGCCTTTTCCAAGTCCACGAACGCACAAAAACCTTTTGGTTTTGGCCAAAACTTTTCCGGATTCATGCGCATGGAAAAGACTTGATACGTACACCCCATCCCCTTTCTAAATCATAATGGGTGAGTTAACACCCTAATGTTCAGTGTTAAATCTAATGGGTGAGTTAACACCCATTCTCAACCCACATTTTTAAACTTTCAAAGTTTGCAAACAACTGTCCATAAATAGGTTAAACAGCCACGGGATGGTACACAGCCCTGTTTGACACCTTTTGAATGCCAAACCAGTCCGAGTAGACCCCATTGATCCTGACACAAGCACTAGAGTCCCTATAAAGAGACCTTATTGCCTTACCCATGCTCAGCAGAGCGGACATTATTTCATGCCGGCACACCGCCTGCAACTATACAAGGCGCAGGTTCGGCCTCACATGGAATACTGTTCCCATCTCTGGGCAGGGCCCCAGTGCCAGCTCCTTCCACTTGACCGCATCCAGCGCAGAGCGGTTCGAATCGTCGACGACCGAGTTCTTTTCGATCGGCTTGACTCACTGGCACTGCGTAGAGATGTTGCATCTTTTGCGTATTTTATCGCATCTACCACGGGAGTGCTCTGAGGAATTGTTCAGACTAATTCCAGCCGCTCAACTTCAACATCGCACATCGCGACAAAACTCGCGATACCATCCATAACATCTGGATGATTGGCGGTCCACCACTGTGCGATTCAGAAGATGTTTTCTTCCTCGCACAACTTCCTTGTGGAATCGATTACCACCAGCGATTTTTTCCGGACCGATACGACTTAAGGACCTTCAAGAAAAGAGTCTACTTTTTAAAAGGCCGGCAACGAATTTGCAATTCCCTGGTGTTTCAGTTATTTATGGGCGGCGGTAGTCACTTACCATCACGTGAGCCGCATGCTTGTTTGCCCCTCTCCTATAAAAAACCTACTATGCAAATTTGGCTGGCTATTGCAATATTATATTATTATAAATTTATATATAATATATGCTATTATAAATTAACAATATCTTACTTATTGCTAATTTCCGACGTTTCGGGTGCTTTGCAGCATCCATGGTCACGGGGGACTGAGGTGTTTGACGTCTTGGTGTTAATGTCTATGAAATTAAATCTAGATCTAATTCTAAATGCCAAACCACCGAAATTGTATGGGTTTCTAAAAATTAACACAAATCTAACCCTCCATTACTTCCAATAGTGAGCCAGATCGATTCGCCAACTTACAGATTGGCTCAACACTTAGCAAAATACTATCACAATGAAACCTCTATTTACATGTTTCTATTTACATGCCGAGCTGTTTGAGGGTGCGTCTCAATTGTAACTAGGAAACTGGAGGGAAAAGAGATTTATTCTAAATAGATTGCACATTTTGTCAAGATCTAAAAATGGCACTACAAAACTTAACTCTTTTTGGCATAAAATTCTTATTGTGTTTTTTTTAAAATGATCTTTGCAAGTACACTGCTGAACGTAGGCCTCCCCCAAGTAATGACACGGTCCTGAGCCAGCCGTATCCAATGACTTCCTGCATCTCTTATTAGGCCGTCAGGAGATCCAGTGGCAGTTCATCCAACACTTCGAAAAAAAAAACACACAATATACGCACGCACGCACGCACAAATTCATACATAATAATACTTCTGTGTGCTCGAATCAAAGATCGGCGTTACCATAGTTATTGTAAGAGAGATGGACAGATGTTATCATATAGACAAGTGACTCACAGACAATTGCGTTTAGTCATCATCTTGCAGTCAGTATAGTCTCGTAATCGTGTAACTTTGGTACTGACGACTTTGACTTGTTAATTGTGGCATGGTATTACATTTATGCTTACGACTTTTGCTTCGTTTCCCTGGACTTGATTAGTATTGTGTAAACTTTTTTGTTTGTATTAGCAACATTAATACGTTTCGTGACATTATGTTTACGTACACGGCAGAAAAATAAGGAACATACATCCGATTTACGGTGCACGTCGTTGTAATGTCGCTGCTGCAGCCAGATTGTATCGCAACAGGTACCAAAATGTGGATTGTTAACTAGATCACCACGTCTTCATCAATGTACACATGTCATACTCGCAAGTACAGTTGCTTAGTGCTCGTGGAGCTTATGGCAGACCTCAATCAGCTGGACTTTGAGCTTGTTTGCCACTCTATTGTTATAAAATGAGACATTTTACACAGTATGGGCATAGGATTAGAGTATTTTGTAAGCCAATTGAAAATCGCCTTTCTAACATAAAATAAGTGGTTATGGAATTATTCTGTATTTTATGTCGTATAAACAGTTTCTAATTGTAATTTGAGTGGTCAATACGGTTACCTTTTCAATCTTAGAAATTGTCAACAATAAACTTTAATGGATTAGAAGCACATCAATATCTATCAGATAAGTTCAAACAAATAAAAAGGCTACAAGCATTAAAGTTATTAATTGATCAAAGCTATGATCGATGCCGCATTATTCTAATAGTTTTCTTTACCGTTGGTACGATATTCGTGACAGCTTTGTACGCACAAACTAGTTATCGTTATTAAAAGCCTATTTAAATAAAACCATCAATGATTATAGTTTACCAAAAAATACGAGGATGCAAGCAAAAACTTTTCTTGAAGTAACGCTAGTGTGGCCTCTGCACATTTTTGTTTTCGACATGTTTCCAATTAACCTAAAATTAATACTGAAGTTTATAAGCGTGTGCACTTCTTCTATAGTTATTGTTGTTCAAATTTCTCACCTTATGTAAAAATGCTTAGCCTTAATAGGAGATATATCTCAGTTACACATATGTCGTCAGAAATTATTTATCTGTAGCATTCTTTGTTTGAAGCTGTTTATATTTGTCCGTCGGTTAACATTGTATGGAGCTCGTTTGTGTGATATTTAAAAAAGTGGTAAAAAATTTACAATAAATCAAATATGTGATTAGTATACTTACTAAGTGTGAGCACCCTGGTGAGTACAAATATTTCTTAACAATTGTACACTATTACTGTATATAAAAAAGAAAAGGCAGTTGATATTAGGTATATATATCTATTTATGTCTATAAATGTATATATGTATGTATGTGTGTTAAAGATACTTGATATATTATATGGATTATAATGTAAGTGTTTGAATTCATATGATTAGTGTAATATATACGCGTAATTTTAAAATGTGTCATATCCATTTCAATTTATTAAATTTCGTTATCTAAGCCACCTGTCACAAATTTTTAACCACGTCATGGATTGACTGGCACAGAATGCTGGCATTAAGTCTGCTCTTAGATATCTATATGGTTAGTTAGTACAATAAAGTTTTTAGATAAATAAATATAAAAGCTTATCACAAGATTTTTCTTAATTTCGTGACAAGCTTTTATAGCATATAAATTATGTAATGAAATAAATTGATGGGTTTTATTTAATTTAAAGTTTATTTACTTCTTTTTAGCGTTTAAATGAAAGCTTTGTTTTAGAAATGTTTTTTTTTTTCAATTAATGTACTACACCAAATCTAACAAATACCTTTCGAAATTTGTGACATTTATTTGACTAGGCATTCCAACTGAAAAATCGGTACCTACCATATTCGATTCTTAAGAGATATCGATTCTTTAGACTAGATAGAGATAGCTCAAAACACATGTTTTTTAATGCATTCAAAATATTTGTCTCTTTCATGGTCATCCATAACAATTTTCTTAGTTTTCTCCATCACTTTGGCCCAGACATCCCTTGTGTATTAGTTGTATTTTTTACAAATCTTCCACCAGCGGATCCCACTTAGGAAATTATGAGGCGCCCAACGTTTACCATAAGCACGTGTCATTTGTCCATGTCTGCGGCACAGTGTGGTTGGGGTTCAGCCATATTTCATCAATGAATATAACGTTATTCCAATTGGTTATGTTTTTAAACTCTGTCTTATTTTGAGTTTGTCAATGTATTTATCTGAGGCCAATTACTTTTCAAATGGTTATCAATCACTCTATACTACTATTATACAAGCCGGCATCTTCTAAACGTACTCGCAACTTCGTCAGGGCGGGATTCACAGAAATTATTTACAAAATAGACTTTTAATTCATGATTCATATAATTTATGCCATTCTAAAAATAAAAGTTTAAATAAACAAATAATAAATTAAAAAATGTAAAGGTGAGTAAAAGTGGTAATTTTTTTATATTTTGCTTTGTTTGAAATATTCGAATTTAAATAAGTGATAAAGAACTATACATGTTGTAATGAAATACAGATTATTTCATAATTATTTGGATTTAGGTAAAAGTTTATTTTAAATCGTGTGAGTACGCTTGTACAAAGTTATTGCGGAATGATTAATGTGAAACATCAAAAGGTATTTCTTAGATTTGGTTGAGTATGATATCCATCATCGATTCATATGTAGCAATTATTATTTAATGACAAAGGTCATCCTTCTTTTACAATGTATTAGGTTAGTTACTACACTTAGGTAAGATTTTAGGTTAAGGTACTCGTTGGTCTCAGCTCAGGTATAATTCATTAACCAGCACTACATACAAGACATTAGCACCGTTACTGCTATGATTTAGCGAACTCTTTACCAACTACATCCAGGCTAAAAACTTGACCATAATTAACCATACCAAACAACTCTCTTAGATGGTTTTTAACAAAAATGTGGCTCCACTGTAACAACACTTCGATCAATCAATAATGACATCTCACGCGTTTTTGTGGGGTTCCTGGAAGTAACAAAACTTTAACAAGTAATAACACTGTTTTATTTGTTAATTATTCGCAATAGAACATCTTTCTCATTCGGCTTTCCTGTACAGAGGCCTGGGTAGTTTAAACTCTTGTTAGACATACGGAAAAGGCTGTCAAATAGAACTCAAACTTATTACGGTGTCTACAAAAAGCCAAATAGTTATCAGATCTAAATATGCTGTACACTCTCTACTCAATTGCCTCTGTCTAGCAACTCTTAAACAACCTATGCCTAATTTAAGAGAGACTTTTATATATCAGATTGTATCTAACCTAGCTAAAGGTATAAACTTTCATCGTAATTTGTGCCGTTTAAGTCCATGCTCTTTAAAATGTCACTGTTAGGCATTTCACATTGTCCGTCGTGATAATATTTATTGGATAGAATTCCGATATTTTAGTACGATCACCTCGGCTCATAGCGTGGCTGGACCAATACAGCTGAGAGCGAGCGAACCCTGCTTTGAACGTTTGCTGATTTATACGGCGGTAAAAATAACAGTATCACGTTAGCACTTGGACTAACTATTGTTATGAGAAGTACCATAATGTTTACATTAATCGCAGTAATTTTTACGAAGTAATATTCAAGTGGTAGAGCCATGCTGCAGCTATATTAGTGGTATAGCTGTAGCACGAATGAGTGGGCTCGACCGGGAAAGGACGACGCTCTCACAGAATACCGGCGTAAAATAGCAGCTTAACGCTGCTGTGTTTCGTATGGTGAACTGGAGACCCTTTTTACTGGAATCGAGGCATTCAATCTTAATCCTCAAGGGTGACAACGCATATGCATTTAGATTCTTAATTGAGGATAGATGTAAATGTCTATGGGCCACAGCAACCACTTACCATCAGGTGGACTGTGTGCTCGTTTGTCACCCTGGTCTTATAAAAAAATAATATTTTAAGATGTCAAGCATTCAGGTTCTGGAATTAGGTGAAATATCAGTATCAGTCAGGTTAAAATAAATTTTATTTAGTATTGGATGACTGAGCTCTGCTCGGTATTTTTTTGGAAATCGTGCTTTTGGAAATTATATTTAAAAGGTATTTATAAGTAAACAATTGATTTTCTTGGTCTAACCTCAAACCAAACACTCATTGGCTTAGTGTTGCTTAACAACGCCATCTACTAAAGTAGCTTTAGTGTTGCTGTGTCGTTGAAGCAATTAGTTGCTCCCAATTAAAAAAAGTAGTATTATTACTTGCCAATAGATGTCAGGAAGAGTCATATTTTTCAGTTTATGTAATTACAACCTTATTTTTTTTTAAAACTCGGTATTTTTTTTTCGTGTTTTTTTTTTATATGACGGCACCTGCGCCATTGCACGTGTGGCGGCGCCGATATAGCTAGACAGAATTATTGTAAACAACACGTGCACCGCACACCTGTGTTATTGCGCCTGCGGTGGCGCCCGTTACTAGATATTGCTTGTATAAAACGGATGGAGCGGCCGCCGTTAAGGGAGTCTTGGCTCTGGTGTGAAACGGTGCACTTGTCGTATTCCGTTTCTAGCTCATCTATGACACATTAGATAATTAATTAGTGCAAACGAATTAATTGTTATTCTCAACTACAAAATTAGTCCCGGTACAATTTATAGTTTGTATTAAGTGATATATTGTAAATTAACCTTATTTAAAAGAAAAGTCCCGCTGGGTTTCTTGCTGGTTCTTCCCAGGACAGAGGTTTTATCCGAACCGGTGGTAGTAATACTATATTGAATAAAAGTGATTGTATTCTATTCTAAAATCCTTTTCATGTGACTCAAAACATCATAATAACATCCTTCATCAGAAGTGGAAATAAAGCTTTCCATTTAAGTTATCTATATTCTTATGTTCCTTTCTACATCAGAAGTGGGATAAAGTCCCCGTTATTGCCCACATATTATCTTCGAATAGTATGAGGATTATTACATTGTGAAAGACTATAATTCATTTCGCATTGATGACGCATTGGTGGTGGTATCGCTATCTCGACATAGTTGCCGTTTTTGTAATGTGTGCAATGGTTTGTGAGTGCCATGTCATACAGTTGCCGTTTCTTCAGAGAATCTGTGGTGAACTTTGGAAGCTCGGAATTCTATGGTGCGCAATACATTTATCTCCATTTCTGTTAATTTTTAATTTTGCAAAGCAGTGCGACGATTCGCTGGCGCCAGTACGGCGTGACGGTTCGCTGGCGCGAGTTTGGCACGAACGCAGCGGAACCGCAAGCTGGAGCGGGTTTATCTGGAGGTGGCTGTATCGGTGCGTCCATGACCTAAATGAAGTCTGGGATGGTAGGGCATTGTAATAATTAACAAGTGTTAATATCTGTTAGCAGGTGGTGATAACTGATAGACCGTATGCTGTTTACTGTCAACCGCACGAAGACGTGCGAGAGTCAGAGGTGCGCGTCTAGAAAATACAGAGATGTTGCATCACTCTAGCGGAGTAATTCTTCTAGCGCAGGAAAGAAGGATGGTTTTGTTGGGAGGCTGGTCTGCGTTGCACTGGGATAAGTCGTGTTGCTGTTCGTTTGCATACTTTGGTGTTATCATGTTACTACGTCCCTCACGTTACACTACTGTGTGATTGTGACAGGGACATGTTTGCGGTGTGGTCGGACTGTAATTGTTCCATACTGAATTGAAAAAAAAATTGAGTAAGAAAAAAAATGGTTTTTACTATCATTGCAGGGCTTGTGCTGGTCCAATAATATGGCTACAGGGAATAGTAATTCCGAACTAGCATGAACAGTACTAGAGAAAAAGAGAAAAATAGTTCGTTAGGCATTTGTCTGTTGAATGATTTTGATACACAAATTTTGATCGTTTTGCATATGATAAACAGGACCTCGTAGCTCACAAAGTTTCGTGGAGAAATCTGAATGTAGACATGATTGTAATTCGGCTTCAGTCATAGGTATATATGAGTCTCTTTGGATGTTTATAGCGAAGTAATCAGAGATGGGAATTATGTTTATCATATTATTGCCGTGTGATTGAGGAATGGGTAAAACTCTTAGATGTCATAGCTTTCTCTGGTTAAAAGTGGTATTTTTATTTCGAGTAAAAGGTTTTGATATGTGACTTCACTCTCATTAAATGATACAATTTTGCTACGCCGTTGTGTATATCTTCTATAGGCAATGATAGATCTTTTGCTAAATGTCCAGAAATGATGCTGAGTTCATCTTTTAACTGATCTGGTGATAGTATATGTATATCGAATTTTCCCTGATAAATGTCGGTAACAGTATCGAGCAAGGTGTTTTGTATCCTTTTCAAATTAATTAAGATGTTGTTTGATATTACAGATGATAAGGTAAACTCGTTGATAGCTCTTAATTTTTGTATCTCTTCTTTAATAACAGAATTTTCTTGCTCTAATTTATTGATATGCTGATGGAATAGTTTGTGTTGTTGGTCAATTGTTGTTTCTAATCTTTTCAAAAAGTTATATTGTGCTTCTATTACTGATGTCTGATTTTTCCATAATTTTACGAGATGGTTTTGATTTTTTCTAATGAGGTCAATGTCTTTTTGATATTGTTCAGCGAAGTCATTGTCAAGTACGAATAGTGCATGCGCGACATTTCCCACGCCATTAATAAGCCCGCGACGTCGCAGACTGCTGACTACGTAACAGCTGATCGTAGTAGTCTAACTCGGTGCTCCCGTGTCGTAATTGTAATAAGATTATGTCACATTGTTATCGCTCTTGCAGTTTTGTACATATGTTTTCAAGGTGAGTGATATATGTCTTTAGTGGTTTTGAACCTTGCCAGTACGGATCTAAATCGTTATGAACAATCATTCTCCATTCATTTCAGATAAGCCTCATGTTTGATGTTTTATCGAAGTATAAACTCTGGGTATCTTTAAAATTTGTTACATTAAATGCACCTTGTACTGTTTGCTCGAATAATGTAAAATAAGCAGTATGCCTATTTCATACTAGATCGTGCTTTTCCTGGTTTGTCGTTTTTGTGATCTACTTTCAAACTTGATTCTTGATTGTTTTTCGGACTTGATTGATAGTTTGTGGGATTTTGATAATTTGCTTCTGAATGAGTTGGTGAAACGGTTAATTTCGTGATAGGTCTCTTAATAGTCCGGTTTTTTTAACAGTGACTACTCGGACTAATCCATCTTTACCGGGGTGAACATCGATAACTCTCCCTAACGCCCATCTTCCTGCACGTAGATTTGCATCATGAATGATTACGACGTCATCAAGTTTGATATTTACGGTTGATTGCTGCCACTTACTCCTGGCTGATAATGCTGTCAGATATTCAGACTTCTAGCGCTTCCAAACACCACCGAATATCTTCTACGTCATGTGCCAACGTGTTTTTCATCATTCTCTGTCTCCACGATACTTAAAACAAGACCGCTGGCCAGAAAGTGAGTCAGGAGGAGTCAGGTAATTGATATCATTTGGATCTTCAGTGATAACGCAGAGCGGTTGGGAATTCTGGCAGGCTTCTAGCTGTGTTAGTGTTAGTGTTCAGAACTCCTCGAAGGTAAGTTTTTGTTCGCCGATGATTCTGCTAAGGTGGTTTTAACGCTCTTCACAGCCGTTTCACAGACCCCACGCACTGGCTATGATGGGGCATTGAAATGCCATGTGATAATTATCTCGCTTATTTCTGATAAGAACTCATTTGTGATAATGGATTTTAGATCAATGATTTCTTGATTGATGATTCTGTTGGCACCAACGAAATTCGTACCATTATCACTGTAAATGTGATGTGGTGTGCTACGCCTCACCGCCATTCTTTTAATGCTGCTAAGAATGCTGATGAAATTAAATCGGATACTAGCTCAAGATGTATGGCCTTTGTGACCATACAAACAAACGCTGCTATGTATCCTTTAAAGGTTTTGATTCCTCTGCCTTTACTTGATTTTACGTCCACAAAACCTGAAAACTCCACCCCTGTTCGAAGAAATAGACGTGATGGATTTAATCTTGCTTCAGGAAGATCGCCCATAAGCTGATGATGTTTTGTACGGTTGTATCTTTTACAGCTGCGCAGGCGTTTTATGATGGCTCTGTTTCCACCTAGGATCCAATACTGTGGTCGTAGCCACGCTAAGGTGACGGGCTCCCCATGATATGTCATTTTGTGGGCTTGATCAATGAGTAGGTTTGTCAGGTGACTCGTGAGGAATGATAAGGTGCATCATTTCTTTGCTAATCGACGCGTTTTGCAGTCTACCACCTTCTCTCAACAAACCTTCAGAATTGATAAAAGGATTTAAAGGAAATAATTTGCTTTTTGGACTTGCTTCGTTATGCCTTTGTAAATAGCTGATATCTTCTCCAAACTCCTTGCTTTGCATGTGTTTGATAATTTTTCGCCTTGCCTTTTTTAATTCTTGTGCTGTTAAATACCTCTGTTTATTATTTTGGTTTATACGTAGGATGTAGGCTAATATTCGTGTAGCTCGCGTGAAACTGCTGTGCTTATTAATTGTGTTATGACGTCGTCTTCGCTTGAACATGTTGTGGTGTTTACTTGTTTTATAGTTTTGACTTCTTCATTGGTGAAGTAAGTGATCTTCTTTACGTTATCATCGTCGGAGTCTGATAACCACGCTGGTTCATCCCACCATAACTGATGTTGATGAAGTTTTTCCGTGCTGATTCCGCGGCTGGCACAGCCAGCTGGGTTATCTTGTGATTTGACATAGCGCCAACATTCAGGTGGTAAAAGCTCTGTGATCTTAACTACTCTGCTGGTTACAAAGACCTTCCAGCGTTTTGGATCTCCTTGCAGCCAACCCAACACTGCTGTCGAATCACACCATCCAAACATTTTGATATTGTAACCTGCTAAACATGATATCACCTCTTCCATGAGCTTTTATAAAAGTATGGTTGTACACAGTTCTAAGCGAGGTAAACTGATCTTCTTTTTCGATGGTACTAGCCTGGATTTTGCTGTAACGAGAACGACTGATATGTTTTTACTTCCATCTTGGTTTCGACGAACTATTTTACAATAAATAACGCAAGCGTACGCATTCATCGACGCGTCACTGAACCCATGAAGAATGATGACGTCATTTTTGTTGCTCTTTAACCATCTCGGTATACGTATTTGTGATATATTTTTGATATCTTCTTTGATCTTCGTCCAATCTGCTTGAATTTCATGAGGAAGCTCGTCGTCCCATTCTAAGTCGTATTGCCAAATTTTTTGGAATAATAATTTCAATTTTGTGCTGACTGGTGTTAAAAATCCTGCTGGGTCGTAGAGCTTTGAGATATTTGATAACAAGCTTCGTTTCGTTAGTTTAGATGTTGATAAATCGATTTTCAAGTCAAAAGTAAGCTGGTCTGATTGAGTAAGCAATCGCAGGCCTAAAGTTTTTGCAGATACTTCAGATTTGAAGTTATATGTTTGCTCGTTGGTATTTGCTGGGAAGACTCCTAGAAGAAACGGTGTATTGGCTGACCATTTTCTTAAATTAAATCCACCTGCTTTTAGTAAGTTTTGTAAGTCTGATTGTAGTTTTTTAGCTGATGCGAGATCATCTGATCAAGTCATCCATATAAAAATGTTCTTGCAGGACCTTCGCTGCTGGGCTATCCTGATACTTATGACCTTCATCTTCGGCTAACTGTTTCAATACCATCATGGCAAGGAAAGATGCCTTTAGTTCCATATGTGAAAGTAGTTAATTGATATTCTTGTAAAGTTTCGGTCGATGAATTTCTCCATATGATTTTTGATATCTCTGATCTTCTTCGTGAATGAGAATCTGTCGAAACATTTTCTGGATGTCAGCGGTGTAGCCATATTGGTACTGTCCCCAGGTGAGAATCAGTGATAACAGGTCCTGTTGCAGGTTGGGACTCCGGTACATAACGTCATTCAAGCTTGCCGCTCGATGTTTTGATGCTCCGTTAAAACTACTGAAGCGAAGTTTGTTGTTGACTCCGGTCTTTGAACGGAGTGATGAGGTAAATACAGACTGTAGACAGGCGTCGTGTTGCATGACGATAATTTTATATGACCTAATTCCAAATACTCGTGGATAAGTGATTAATATTCTTGTTCAATATCTTTTCGATAGGTAAATCTTTCCTAACTGTATAAACTGTGCTATTGCTCTTGATTTCGACTCTCCTAATTTTTGATCTGCTTCCGATATAAGTGGCAATCTGACGTATATACTGTCTTCTTGTCTTGTTATAGTGTTTTCGAAATACTCCAGGCATTGAGCATCTTCTTGGGTCATAGTGAGTTCGTCAGGTATGTTTTCTATCTCCCAAAAACGTTGAATCTCATCTATATTGTTAATAATAACGTTGCATTGATAGGATTTCACGTTTCCACATAAAATCTACCCGAGACGTGTTTTCTGTGCCACAGGTTGTGATTGTTCTGATGAAATGATACCTTCTAATATGATAGAAGAATAGACGTCCGCCCCAGCACCAAGTCTACTGGGCGGCTCACGTTGAATTCAGGATCGGCGAGTTGAATGCTTTAGATTATACCAGTCTGGTTTGTTGAATGTCTTGTTGGGGAGATTATTAATTAGGTTTTTCATGATAAACACATCTGTTGTAAATAAATAGTCGCTGTAAGCAGATGAGCAAATTATGTTAATAACATCTTTACAGTTGTTTTCCTTTGCTCCTACTCCGAAAATGACACCTTGCATCTCTGTCGAGGAAGTTGTAGCATCTCAGCTGCCTTCTCAGTAATCAGGGAGGTCTGGGAACCCTGATCAATTAGCGCTCGAATCTTGATATAAGTACCATCAACACACTTTACTTTTACTAACTAACTTTAATTATTTAAATTTTTAATTAACTAACTTTGTTGCTAAGAGGGTTTCATTTATATTGTTTTGTGACACGCTAGTAGCATTTTTACATTGTTCTGTTCCTGAGGTCAAAGGTTTTATGTAGGCCTCGTGTATGAGCGTGTTGTGTCGGTCCCGACACTCGCGGCAACGTTTATCAGATATGCAATTTTTGCCGTAGTGATCGTAAAGACAATTGAAGGAATATTTCAATTTCGCAGTTGTGTTTCGCCTTTCCGTTAGTTGTAATTTGGGAAAGTTTTTATTTTTGCATAGTGGACATCCTGTTTGCGTGTTTTTCGGTTCATAATTAGTGGCTTCTTTTGATGAGATGTTGTTTCAGGCTCAGAAGATTTTGTTGTGGAGTCTTGTTTGCGTCGAGATGATTCGAGTGACGTAAATTTATTTTCCAAAAATTTTAAAAATCTGCTAAAGTTGGCAAGTCCCTTGGATTCTTTAGGGATTCGATGTAATCTTTGTGAGTCTTAGCATCTAGTTTTTGACACAAAATATGCACCACCAAAGGATCCCATGAGCATAAGTCTACGCCTAGGTTTTTTATGGCATTTAGGCTTTCATTTACGCTGTCATAAATTTTCTTGATATGTGCTGCTGATTGTTGTTGAGCAATAGATAAATTTAAAAGAATGTTGATATGAGACCCAAAAATTAATTTGTTATTATTGTATCGATGATTTAACAAATCCCAACAAACTTGAAAGTTGTCCGAACTGATATGCAGGCGCTGTACCATTTTTTCCGGTTCCCCTCTAAGTTTACTATGAGTGCTGCTGCGTAGTGAGGACATCGTTGACAGACATCATCATATAATGATAAGTAAAATGGAAAGATCTTACTTGATATGATGCTGCTTGCTGATTGTGCTGAGGTGGTTGGCGCGTTCGTGCTGTAGTGGTGGTAAGTACTTAGTGGAGATACTGATACGCTTATATGCTCCAAGACTCGCTACGCCCTAGAATCTGCTTGATACTTGATGCTTGGTTAAACCGACGGCCGGAGCTTATTGATAATGATAAGAAGCTGCACATTTATTAGTACAGACCGAAAGGCTATTGCACACGTCACTTAGTGCACTATATCGCAATAGCTCACTGAGCGGAAACACTTTTTCCGGTCGTTAAAACCCGAATTTTAGGTCCCGCTACGGAGCTCGAAGGACCATAAATATGTACGGTACACCTTTAAATGATATATTATATAAGAAAAAATGATTTTATTTAAACTTAATAATGATATTGATTGATATTAATATAAATTTGATAATGATATAGAACGCGTCCGCCGTGTTCGGAATGACAACGCGACTGCTTGAAAAATAAAGTAAATGACGCAAATGATGTTGAACTAAATAAATTGCTTACTAACAAAAATGTACGGTTGCACTGTACAAGTTCTTACTATCATTGCAGGGCTTTGTGCCGGTCCAATGATATGGCTATAGGGAATAGTGATTCCGGACTAGCATAAATAGTACTTGAAAAAATAGGGAAAATAGAAAAAAGAATCATTCTATTAAAAAAGGGGAGAAATGATTGCAGGGCTTGTGCCGATCCAATGATATGGCTACAGGGACTAATCATTCCGATCTAACATAAATATGATTATAGTTTTAGGGCTTACTGCCGGACCAAAACTGATTGTCACACAAGTCTGAAGGGTCAATATAGACCGGACCAGACGCTGTTTTGTCAGGATAATCGAAAGATGTTTTTCTGTCCACAGATAACTAAGATTGTGATGGAGCGCGTGCGAGGACGCACGAATGTCAGCATGGCCGTGACGGCGCCTGTGCCTTTGCACGTGTGGCGGCGCCGATGTAGCTAGACAGAATTCTTGTAAACAACACGTGCACCGCACACCTGTGCCATTGCACCTGCGGTGGCGCCCGTGTCTAGATACTTGTTTTACTTGTATAAAACGGACGGTGCGGCCACCGTTAAGGGAGTCTTGGCTCTGGAGTGGAACGGTGCACTTGTCGTATTCCGTTTCTAGCTCATCTTTGACACATTAGATAATTAATTAGTGCAAACAAATTAATTGTTATTCTCAACTACAAAATTAGTCTCGGTACAATTTATAGTTTGTATTAAGTAATATATTGTAAATTAACCCTATTTAAAAGAAAAGTCCCGCTGGGTTTCTTGCTGGTTTTTCCCAGGACAGAGGTTTTATCCGAACCGGTGGTAGTAGTACTATATTGAATAAAAGTGATTCTATTCTATTCTAAAAGCCTTTTCATGTGACTCTATACATCATAATAACATCCTTCATCAGAAGTGGAAATGAAATGAAATGAAATGAAATGATCTGAAATGAAAGGAGATAACGTCTCTTGATAACTTAAACTGTTTTATTTCTTATTTATTTTAAGGAAACACAGGCCATAAATATCTTATGTGTATTTATGAGACCCAACACGCATACACAATTATAACTTTAATACTAATACATAATTATAACTTTTAATCTAAAAACTATCACTATTGTATACCTATAGCACATATCAATAACTAATAGTAAATCTAAAATTCTCTTCCCAGAATATGTTCACGCAAATTAGTCGAGCTGTTAGCGTAATACCGAGAACTTAAACCCGATAGCGCGTAACTTTTTGTGGACACAACTAATACACATCCGATATCCGACGTACCAACCGGACTAACCGAGCAAGAGGAATTTGTGTCAAAAATTGTTGTCTCGTTAGGTGTTGGTAGTAAATCCATCCAATGTCCATATCTAGTGTACGGGGCTATATATTTTAAATGTTTAATCAAGTACAGGATCTGTTATTTTGTACTAATTTGTGACATGAGTTATGAAATATATTCAAAAGGGTGTTCAACTTCATCAATACTGATTGATACAGTTTCAGATACAAATTATATCAAGTTATGATTTCTACATAAATTTTTCTGTGCAAGTTTAAATTACACCCATTTATATTTCCTAGTCTTTTTCGTTAATACAATATTGTTTATATCCAGTAAATTAAGTATTCACCTGTAATGGAAATGAATGTTAGATTTTAGTTTCTTCTTTTTTTTAACTTTATTGTGTAGGATATAGTGTTTATAGTGTTCCGTAAATAGATAAACAATTAACAAATCCGAGGCTCGATAATCTATTAATTTTACGGAGAAATTTAAGACGCATATTTATACTCGAACTTTTACTTAAAAAAGTTAATGACGATTGCACGTTTTGTTGGCAAAAAATCTAAAAATATGGTATTGTATAAACTGGTAAAGGATACGAATATAACTAATTGGAGTAGTAATTATGAGAAAAACTTCTGAGTACTGCATTCTTGAAAAGGCCTATATTCAGCAGCGGTCTCAAAATTGACTTTGAAGCGATGGTGAAATCCCCCGATGAGGCAATCTATGGAGGCCTACGTTCAGCCGTGGACTTTTATAGGCTATAATAAATGTATGAATGGATGGAGCAACAACTTTATTTCAGAAACGTAGACGACAAAAGTATCTAAAAATATTACCGGTGTACGACAACTAATCACTGTAAGTCATTCCAACTTTAAGTTTCCCTACTAAGCAGCGCAGCTGCAAGTAATTATTATGAAGTTTTTCATATTCCAGATGAAATAAAAACTATTCATAGTGATCCTTGTAATTAATTTTAGAATAATGGTATTAAGTAAGCACCAAATATTAATATATGCTTAGTAAAAAGCCGTGCGGTAGCGCCCTAAGAGAATCTATCATCACATGATGGGATAATAGGCAATATCAAAAATGCAAGAAAAATCTAATGGCTTCCGGCAGATGGTGGTATAGCGTCAAAGATTCGTAACGTCTGGTACCGCGATTGTTAATCCGCCTGGCAAGCGTGACAACTAATGCGAATCCTCTCTACAATGGAAGAGACTCACGTCCAGCTGTGAACTTTTATGGGTCGATGAAGATGACAAAAAAAAAACAACGCTTATACTATATTGCCGTCAATGGAAATTTTTCGTAAATATAATGTATTAAATAGCCAGAATGACGACGAGACCAATTGCCATCGTCTGCACAATGTGAGACCCATTTTCAACAGTGATCAGTATCCCAACTGAAAAGCAAGTATTTAGGTTTTATTCATTTCATTATCTTTCATAGTATTACTTCAAATTTAATTAATAGAATCCGGCGTTATTTTGCGGAAATCCATTATATTAAAGTTGGAAAAATTTACTTTGCCAATATCCGCTTCCGCCCTCCCTCAATTGCGTGCACTAACCCCGTCACTACTAATCCCAGCACCATAATCAGCCACCGTAGAGTCTACTACACCTGAAGATGCCTCGTGTAGAGGCCAAATACGTGTCGTATTGTCGTCGGTGGTGTGTCTTTCCTAGTGTAGTGGTGGTGGGAGTAGTGGTGCTGGGATTAGTGGTGACGGGGATATAGAGCACGCAATTGAGGGAGGGCGGGAGGTGCTCTTCAAACTAGGTAAGACACATCATTTTCTTTTATTGAGCGGATATTGGCAAAGTAAATTTTTCCAACTTTAATTACTTCAAATTTTCTTACACAACATTTTTTTTCTTTCTGAACAATTTTCAGCTTGACAATTTTCATATCGAAGACCAATGTGGATCCGATAGAAATAAGCGAGCAAGCCACCCGGGAGAAAATTCTGGTCTTGCGTATAACTAAAAGTATCACACAGTACAGCCTATTTACGTCTCGATGCTGGGCACAGGCCTCCTTTATTACTATTTATATCCTCGTCTTTTACTATTATTATTTATGGAAGGAGTTGTGCTCATATGCTCTATATATTATTTTATTTTTCATACAGGTTATTTTAAGGTTTCCTCTATATTTATATTATTCATTATCACCGAGTCCTTCGTGCTGCAGGGAATGGAACCCGGTGTACCTCGTATTCTGTGAAATTCATGGTGAGTGTTTAACTCCTGAACTACCTCTTGAACGGCTCTTGTGGATGACTATTAATTGACAAATTAACGTATGTTAATATAATATAAATGTGTTTTTTTATTCGTGAAAGAACCATGCTGCAGCTATATTAAAAGTATAGTTGTAGCACGAATCTATCTTAGTCCTCACGGCTGACAACGCATTTGCATTTTAACTCGCAAACGAAGATAGATGTAGATGTCTATGGGCCACAGCAACCACTTACCATCAGGTGGACTGTGTGTTCGTTTGTCACCCTTATTCTATAAAAAAAACGTTGCTAATAAAGAGGTCGAAAATGACTTTTATTATCAATTTATTGTTTATTTGAATTGAATATTTAGCTTCGATTTGGTTCTGCATGTAATAAGTGTCTTTTTTAGCCTATTGGTGCTATATAATATTTAAATATACTTTTTATGGGTAAGGTTATAGGGCTAGGCGAAAAAAGTGTAAGATTTTTCCGTCAAGACCCTCTTTCTATAGTGCGAGCGAGATGGAATAATATCCATGTCCCTCGCACTTTTTCTTATCTTGCCATGAAAGAAATATTATTTTATTTTAAATGACGTTTCATTTTAATAGACGCTAGTATTTCATTTATTTGTATTCATTAATCAATAATATAATACATTTATCAATAATAATATACTACGAAAGGAACTTCGTTGCAACCGAGTGTTCCAAGAAACTCACGCATGTTTTTTACATTTCGGAGAGTGCGCGCAGGAACTAACGAAATATTTCCTCTCCCCCATCACTACCAGCAGATATTCGACAAGTCAAACTAAATTGTTTACTTGTCGTTTGTAATGCGTACCGTACAGCAAAGGAATTGAATACTTATCTGGCATCTGACTTCCTATTCGAGTACAATGTGGATCTTTTCAAGGAAAGAGTGAATAGACTTCCGTTCAGCTAAGTCGCTAAGTCATTTTACTATCTTCGGCTACATTACCACTTATTTCCAGATGGGATAATATTCATACTTTGGTTTATGGAGTTGTAAGAAGGATTTGATACGTATATGAAAAATGTTGTATAATTTTAAATTCACTTATGCATATTGTAACTTATTTTAGGTCGTAAGGACAACAGTGCTTTATTCATTTTAAATCAGCTGTACGGGAAAAGGAGTTATTGTTAAAAAAGAGAAATATATTTCTTATACTGAAACAAGGATCCTTCTATACACATGAACTTTGTGTTCCTCGAAGAAAAAAAAAACAGCAATATTTTTATTAGTGATAAACTTTTTTTTATAGAATAAGAATGACAAACGGGCACACAGTTCATCTGATGGTAAGTAAATGTTGTGAGACCCATAGACATCTATATCTATGTTCGATTAAGAATAAAAATGCAGATGCGGTGAACCCATGAGGACTAACAGCCTGGCCACGGGACATTCGCCATAGCGAATATTCGCGCGGTGCGAACGACGATGTATAGAAACTTACGGATCAAGCCCCGCGCAGATGCGAGTAGCGAAGCGTCCGGCGAAATTTACCGAGCGAACCGCGTGGGCGACTGGCGACGCGGCGGGCGACTGAAATAAAGGCATGAATCAGTACGGCGCAAGCCACGAAGTCGAGCGGCAGACGCAGCGAATAGTATAGGAAACAAAATAGTTTAGTTGTTTTCGCCGCGAAAAAATGAATACTGAAACTTTTATTGCCGAGATATTTGCTAGGCCAGCTATTTGGAAGTCTGGCCACCTACACCATAAATTCAAACGCGTAGTGAAAAGATTGTGTGAAGAAATAAATTGACTTTTTTCTCCAATTCTGGTTGAATATTAACAAGAATATAATTAAAGATTTCGACACTCATTCTGGTATACTCGAAAAAAATTTCTGGATACATTCTGTACTTCTCGTACTTCTTGTGGAATTTTCCATCTATCACCCGATTCCTATTCAAGTCATGTACTCCACAATCTCTTCCAAATATTATGTCTTGAACGAAAAAACGATTATTTTCTAAGCAATATCGACATAACTTTGATAAAGACATTTCACTCTCGGCCTATCTGGTCGCGGCGGCGAAAGTGACTGCCCGTGGCCCTCAAACCGCGCTGCGCGAATTGTCACCCCACCCGCCGCTTCGCCGTTCGTGCCGCCGATCCCCGTGGCCAGGCCTTAAGATGGAATGCTTCGTTGTTTCAAGTGAAAAGGGTCTCCGGTTCTGTACACTCAAAAGACGAAACAAAAGAGCATTATTGTGCTGTTTCATGTTGGAATTATGCGAGTGCGTGGTCTTACCCAGGTCCTGCACATTCTTGCTGCAGCTGGCTCTACCACTTACTAAGTGGACTGTAAATTTCATTGTCACTTTAGTTTAAGATAAAAATTATTATAAAAGAAAGTTAGCATCATTTTTTAGTGTCCTGAAAGTGATTTGATCGGAAAGTTTAGACAAAGCTTAGTAATATAGTCAAAACCCTGGTCTTCTGTGATTACTAGAAGCAAAGTTATCAGCAGTTAAACTTCGACTTTGACATTTCAGCGGCCATTTTGGAAAACTTCAAAAACACATCTGCTGAACTTAAAGTCGTAAAGGATTGGGATTTTGAGGAAATTTCAGACTATAAAAATTTTGTGTCCTGAAAACTATACCACATGATAGCTCTGGTCGAGCCCAACAAAACGAGCCTAGAGAATATACTGTAGGCCTATCCGTTCCTGAGTTACAGCGCTTTAACCACATTTTTGACCGCCATCTTGTTTTGGAACCAGAATTTGAAAGCATGATAACTTCGGAACCTTTTGGGCTAGGTGTACCGGATTTGGGGTCTTTGGAAAGGGCTTAAGGAGGGCTTTCGGCTGGTTATGTTATATAAACTCTACGTAGAGCCAAAAACTAATTAGTCTATACTCGGGAAAAAACTGTCTTTTTTTTTTCTTTTTTGTGACTATATAAACAAAGACCTGAGCAAGACTTAGAATAGGAGGTTTTAGTTTAGCGGCTCTACATAGAATAATTTTGAGCGACATTGAAATTGCAAATTGTATTGCTATTTTGTATTAAAAAATCTTTGCTGCACATACTTTTTGTTCCTTGTTGACTAAGGCTCTACATAGAGTAATAATTTTACTCCCTTTATACATATATCATATAATTAAAATATTATATTTCACTTTATAATTTAAGTTTTCATAGTAAATATTGTACCTTAACTCTAGTCTCACTTATATTATAACATCGGCGTGGGGAGTTGAAAATAAGCTGAAATTTGATCCACATAAGACTAATGCGATGATTATTACTAGAAAACTGAAACACGACACACCACGCCTGAACATGGGAAATATTGACATTGGCATTTCAAAAGAAATAAAGTTACTGGGTGTAACTATTGACGATAAGCTTACTTTTAGCACCCATGTATCGAACGTGTGTAGGAAGGCAATCGGCATCTACAAACAGCTATGCAAAGCGGCGAAGGTTAGTTGGGGACTCCATCCGGAAGTGATAAGAGTGATATATACTAAAGTGATATACTTAGTGTGCAAATAAAGCATAAATAAATAAATATATCTCGCGACCGTAGAGCCTATTATAACTTTACGCTGCTAGCGTCTGGGCACAGGCTGCAAAAAAGCTGGGGTTATAAAACAACTTGCCGTAGTCCAGCGCGGTATCGCGCAAAAATTACCGAACGGTCTCTCTGAATTCGGCGCTAGTACTGGCTGGAATACTTCCCCTGGACCTCCGAGTCCGTTAGGCGGCTTCATTATATGAAGCCAAGAGGGGGGTACCTCAGCCAGTGTTGGCGGGAAGAGAAGTCGAGAGAATGGCTTCAGCCGTTGAGGGCCCACACCCTGCTGAGCGCCTGGAATTAGAAATTATTAGTTTGGTAAACGAGGAGCTGGTGAACAAATACAGCGAACTAAACGTCCACATATTTACTGACGGGAGCAAGATTGAGGGCAAGGTTGGCGCTGCCATTTCCGAATGGAAAAACAAGACCGAAAATAAAGCCCTCAAACTTGCTCTACCAACATACTTCACAGTTTACCAAGCCGAGCTCCTGGCCATTTGCAGGGCGACTAGGCAAATCCTCAAGCACAGGGCGTCCTCCTTTTGAATTTACAGTGGCTCAATGGTGGCCCTTCAAAAGATCATAAACCATAACTGCCTTAACCCGTTAGCCGTGGAATGCAGAGATAATTTAAGAACAATATCTCTCCAAAACAAAGTAGTAACTTTGTTTCGGATTAAGGCCCACGCGGGCTTAGAGGGGAATGAGCGAGCAGATAGTCTAGCAAAAGAGGCCGCCAAATATTCCAAAGTGAGACCGAATTACGATCTTTGCCCGGTTTCATTCGTCAAGTGAAGCATTCGTATGGCAACGCTAGACGAATGGAATCAAAGATACGAGACTGGTTTTTCCTAGACTTGAAAATCGCCTACCGGATAGTAAGAAAATTTGAAGCAAGCAGCGTAACTACTCAAATTATGACGGGGCACGGTGGATTTTTGAATAATTACACCGTTTTAAGTGTAAAGAGAATCCATCGTGCATCTGCGACCGTGATGTTGAAGAAACCGTGCCACATATTTTGCTGGAGTGTCCCGCATATGCCGCAGAGCGCCTGAAAATAGAAAACGAAGTTGACATAAAGTTAATAAAGGAGAATATAAATGTTGTAATGATGGGTAAATACAGACAAAAATTATGAGTTATTGTGTGAAAATTGCCAAAAGAGTTATAAGTGGAATAAAACTGTTTAAGTAAGGATGCTGTCATAATATACTGTATTATATTACAGATCAGCATTTTAAAATAAATTAAAATATGTATTAATATAAATTAAATAGAACATAAGCAATAACTAACAATAGAATAAGTCATGTAAGTATAAAATATGTTGTCACTACCCCTAACATTAAGTACTCGAATAAGTTGTTTGCATGCATTAGTTTTAATAGTAGTAGGACTCCCGAACGAAAACCCGGAGTCCTCTACACACTTTATTATATCAAGGACGAATAAAATAAAAAAAACATGAATAAGAAGTCCGTGTTGAGCTGACAATGTCTCTGACCCTCATGTCAGAGGAAAGCAGCAAAGCATACATTTAAAAAAAAATCTAACCTAACCTATATGAAATGTATATATCAAATTCCAAAAGAATCATCAAAATCGGTTCACCTAGAAAAAAGTTCTGAGGTAACACACATAAAAAATAAATAAAGTCCAGTTGAGAACCTCCTACTGTTTTTGAAGTCGTTTGAAAAAAACAGATTTAATCATAGCATAGGATTTCCCTATGGATAACCTCTTCGGGGAATTTTAATATAGCTATGATCATTGTTCAGCAGTGGACTTTTATGGTTATGGGCTGTAAAGAATAAATGCAAACTACTACTAACTAACTACCTTACAACTAATAAACATTCTTAAAATTACCTAAACAATTTCTTACAACATTATAATATTTTGATTGCGCTGTTGAAACGGTTTATGAAAACAGTAGGAACGTAAAACCTTTGATGACCTTAGATACGCAAAATTAAAAAGATTAGTCTATTGCTGCTGGAATCTTATTAAATTACCTACTCAATTTTATTACAAAATGTGTTTTATTGATATTCTCAGGTTTAGAGAAGAGATAACAAAATCCGACCGAGCCGACCCACTCGTGCTGCAGATTTGTATAGCAGGCATAGTTGCAGTGTGGCTCTACTACATAAAATGTTTTCTTTTAAATATATAATACTGTAAGTTGTGTACAGTTTAAATTGGATATCAGATTTATACTGATACTCTGTTAAGTAATTATAAGCCATTCTTGTACATATTAGGTTATTTGTTAACTATACCTAATTATATACATATTAGGTCGGGGGAAAAGGTATCTTCGTATTTTATACTTTACCGAGGGACACACTGTCCTTCGGTAAAGTGCAACCCCGAAAGAGGGTGAAACTAGACCATTAATTGACAGCACTGACTTGCCTCGAATTTGGAGCCAGTTACTGTCCCTGTGTAAATCAGCCATTATGTTTTTATCGCACTTGAATCATTTTCTTCATCATTAATACGTTAAAAATTCAAGTAATTATGGAATATGAGTACCATCGTGGCAGCAACGCGGCACAAGCGGCACGCAACATCAACGACGTTTACGCAGCGAATATTACAAACGAAGTTTGCGTCCCATGGTCCTCCGAAAACTGTGGTCGACAATGACGAATTGAAGGCAATTGTGGAAGCTGATGATACTCAATCTACGGCTACATTAGCAGCAGCTTTCGACGTTAGCATCAAAGCAATATTAGTACATTTGCGTCAAATTGGCAATGTAAAAAAGCTTGACAAATGGGCGTTCCACAAACTCAATGGTCGCCAGCGCGAAGTACGCGTCGAGATGTGCCTTGCACTGCTCAACAGGCACACAAACAAAGGAATTTTGAACCACATTGTTACCTGCGACAAAAATGGATTCTGTTTGACAATCGCAAGTGCTAAGCAAGTTAGTTGGATCCTAGTGTAGCACCTAAACAATGCCCTAAACTAAAATTTACCCCTAGAAAAGTAAGTCATGGAAACAGAAACAGAAACAGAAACTTTTTTATTCAATATAGATTATAAATAATACTAATTGACAGTCATTCTTTCTTTAATTACCACTCGTTCGAAAGAAAAACTCTGTCCTGGGAAGAACCAGCAAGAAACCCAGCGGGACCTTTTTTAAAAAAAATAACATCTTACAATCAAGTATGTTACAAAATTAACCACACAAAACAAAATTAGAAATAGGTTGGTAGCGATCACC
The DNA here is from genome assembly GCA_029286625.1 of Parnassius orleans. Classification (NCBI taxonomy): domain Eukaryota; kingdom Metazoa; phylum Arthropoda; class Insecta; order Lepidoptera; family Papilionidae; genus Parnassius; species Parnassius orleans. The sequence continues at coordinate 22,406 of JAGSMP010001390.1, read as the reverse complement.
TCATCCCCGGGGGTTATTATCATCCATAAATTCCTTAATATTATAATAACCCCTTTTATACAAACTTTATTTAATAAAGTTTTTGAACTTTGAGCAAAATTTTGTATATTTTCTGGGATTTTGTTGAAAAGCGTATACCTCGCCCCAAGAATGAATTACTGACTCGGTGGAGTCGAGTAACTGGTACTACTAGCTTGTGTCTGTTCCTAGTATTTACAGAATGAACATCACTTATTTTTGTATAACTACTTTTATTTTTGTGTACATACATTACATTTTCATAAATGTGTTGAGAGGCCAAAGTTAATATATTAATTTCCTTAAATTTTTGTCGGAGCGACTCTTAAGTTAAAAGTCTAGCTGTTTCCACACTGGTAAGATTTCTAATATCTTTTACAGCATATGCTGTAGAACTAAGTCTGCTTGCTAATTTTGATACATGGGGGCTCTATTGAAGCTACGCGTCTAGTGTTATTCCAAGAAAAATGGTGATATCGACAAGACTTAGTTCATCCCCATTTAAAATTATATTAGTATTTAATTGTTTGACATTTGGAGTCATAAATTTCATACATTTCGTTTTAGTGCCATTTAAATGCAAGTTATTAACATTCAACCAATTTACTAATTTAGATATAGCATTATTTACTTTGTGACATTTTAATAATTTTCGTTTTAATTTGATAATTAATGAAGTGTCATCAGCAAAAAATACTATATTATGGTTATCCCTTACTATGTAAGGTAAGTCATTAATATAAACAAGAAACAGAAAGGGGCCGAGAATTGAGCCTTGAGGCACGCCCATTTGTACTATCAAACCGGAAGAGCTCATAATGGCAACTTTTTGCGTTCTGTTACTTAAATATGAAACAATTAATTTAAGAGCATTACTTCTTACACCGTAGTGTTGTAGTTTCCTGAGTAATGTTTCATGGTGAACACAATCGAAGGCTTTGGGTAGGTCACAGAATATACCCAAAGCATCCTGTGAATTCTCCCATGCATTGAAAATATATTTAACCAGCTCAACACCAGCATCAGTTGTCGAGCGACCCCTTGTGAAACCGAATTGATTTTTATGAAGTAAATTATTTACATTAAAAAAAATTAATATTAGATTAAGAATAATTTTTTCAAAAATTTTACTAAGTGTTGGCAGTACATAAATTGGTCTAAAATTGGCGGGGTCTAATGTACTACCAGGTTTAAATAAAGGTATTACTTTACAATGCTTAATTAAATCAGGAAACACACCATATTCGATACTAGTATTAATAATAATAGCTAGTTGAGGCGCGATTATATCGATTATAGACGCAATAACTTTAACGGAAATCCCCTACGGATCCGCAGTTTTCTTTATATCAATAGTTTTAAAATATTTTACAATATCTTTTGATGATATTTTATGAAATGTAAAATTCTTTGTACACGCATTTACATATTGTTTAAGTAATGATTCGGCGACGGCAGGAGAAGAATTCAGTGACTTAGTGGTAAAGATCGGAATATCAGTAAAATATTTCTCAAAAACCATTGCAACATCCTGATCTTATTCCGTTAATTTGTTGTTAAAACTTAACCTTACCAGTTTCACTATTAATTATACTCCACGTCATTTTAATTTTATTAGAAGCTGTCTTAATTGTGTTGCTCAAATGCAAAGACTTGGCTGTGGAGCACACCCCTTTAAATATTTTTGAATATTTTTTTACATATTCCCTAAATTCGATGCTAGGGTTATATGACCTTTCATTGTAAAGTTCATATAACCTTTGTCTGCTCTTATGGACTCCTCCTGTCGCCCATTCATTGAGTGCCTTCCGACTGTCAAGGAGAACGTTTTAGAAGTAAAAATATTATCAAATTCACTGCAAATAAGCTTAAAAAATGTTCCATACAACAAAAAATAGGATTATTTTGGTATGAAAGTGATGGAAGTTTCTTCACTATGTTACTTCTAAACTTCTCCAAGCGACGTGCATTTACTGGAACAAACACAATTTTCTCATATACTTGCTTTTCGTGAACATAAGGTAACGAAACTAACTGTCCACAGTGATCAGAACAAATTTTTTGAATTATACATTTATGCAACGGCTTAAGATTTGCAAAAATGTTATCTGTACATGTTGCACTACATTCAGTAATATGCGTTGGCTCTAAAAATAAATTAAAAAACCATATGACTTAAACAATGATCTAAATTTAATATTGGTGAAGCAAGATTCTAAATGATTGATATTAAAGTCTCCACATATTATTACAACAGATTTATTCTGTTTATTAAGCTTAACAAAAACTTTCTGCATAATTATTTTTCAAAAGTATCGTATATAGAACATGGGGGTTTTTAGACGCTCACAGCAATGAGTGGTTCAAACTCAACACATGCCATTTCTACAGTTCGCTCAACAGACAGGCTCACAATATCTTCACGTTCTTTACATGATAATAATTTACTAGCTAATATTAACGAGCCACCTCTTAAAACCGTTTCTCTATTGAACGAACTGACCACCTGGTGATTACTGAAGATAAACATTAAGTTATAAGCTTTTAACCAATGTTCAATAATACATAAAATATGGATATTTTTGCTATTTAAGAACAATTCAATTTCTAGCTCTTTGCCTATAATACCTTGTATATTATGATGCGCCAGGTGTAAACAATTTTTATTATCACTCTGTGGAGTCATACAATTAAGGTTTTGTAAGCTACATTCTTAATTATTTAAATTATTATAACTGCTAGAAATTACCTCTATTGTCTAATTTTCTAATTTAAATCACTTGGAACTGATTCCAAATTACATATTTAGTCATTACACTGCTCAATAGAAGCAGATGTCTGTGTAGCCAAGTCCTTGGCTGAGTTAATATATAAACAATAAGATAGCACATTTGCTATCTGTCTTAAATTACATTTGGATGGGTAATACCTATCTCTAGTCAAAAAATTCTTAATTAAATTATTTATGTTAATTAAATTAATTCTATTATTATAATTATAACAATTAAATGTCAAGTTTAAATTGTTATTACATGAAATGGTTACTGTTTGGTGGTCTAGAGCTGGTGTGATTCATCATAGCTTCTTACCAAACGGGATGATTATTACTGCAGATGTGTACTGTGAAGAACTGAACACAATGATGAAGAAGCTCGCACGTCTCCAACCAGCTTTGGTCAAACTCTCGTCCCCGCTGCACTTGCACGACAACGCGTGACCTCATACTTTTTTTATAGGATAAGGGTGACAAACGAGCACATAGTCCACCTGATGGTAAGTGGTTGCTGTGACCCATAGACATCTACATCTATCCTCAATAAAAAATCTCAATGCAGATGCGTTTTCACCCGTGAGGACTAAGATGATATGCCTTTTTTCCAGTAAAAAGGGTCTCCGGTTCTCTACACTCACCATACGAAACACAGCAGTGTTAAGCTGCTAATTTACGCTGGTATTCTGTGAGAGCGTGGTCCTTCCCCGGTTGAGCTGACCCATTCGTGCTACAACTATACTTCTAATATAGCTGCAGCATGGCCCTACCACGTATAAAATACTGCACAACAGAAGATCTCCAAGTTACAAGAGCTGGGGTTGGAAGCTCTCCGTCAGCCTCCGTACTCACCAGACCTTGCGTGTACAGACTTCAACTTTTTCGAGAATTTGGATAACATTTTGGCGAAAAAAATTCAATACCCGAGAGGCAGTACAAAATGCCTTTGAAGAATTTGTTGCCGCCCGTCCAGCTGATTTCTTCAAGAAAGCATCAATATACTGCTACTGCGCTAACAATGATGCATGGATTACATTGGTGAATACTTTGATTATTAGTAATAAAAGATATAAAAAAAATTACGTTAACTTATTTCATAAAAAACGGCAATTTCATAAGTAAAGACCTAATTTTATAGATAATGCAGCATTTCTAGTCCAGAGCGTTGCTTATATTTTATGAATTTTTCGACTGGCACGTTGGCACCTATTACTACGAAACGTGCTTTCATAAAAGCAGTACTTTCTTTTAGTTGCATTGGTCACGTTTCTACGTGATTAAGATGTAATTCAACTTGACTACGTGTTAGGTTACAGGTATAATCACATAGTTGTAATTTATAATAGTTCTAAAAGACCTTGATTCTTTACTTCTCTTGTCCCATTATCATCATCATCATTGTCATCATCATTAGAGCATATGAAAAGTCTACTGTAGAACATAGGCCTCACCCATAAATTGCCACAAAATGCCACCGCCACCACCTTCATCTATCGACTATCTGCATGTTTCATCAGGTCATCACTTCATCTCATCCGGCGTAGCCTAACACAGCGAAATTGTTTCAATATTCAGTACAATCTAATAAGAGAATCGGATTTGTGTCTGAAATAGAAGGGACCACCTTTGGGTTCTGCTCATCGGTGACAGCAGCCCATGTGATTTCTTGCTTACTCACTCCGCTAGCTCAATGACCCCGTGTGTCTCAGATACAAGAGCTCGGCCATTTTCACGGTCATTTACGGTCTGTCGCCTGTAGCATGAAGCTCGGGCAGATACACGCTTAGCGCATCAGCCCATTGATATCTGTGGCAACCGACTGGTCGTTGATCTGACGGTTGACTCTGATAGGCTTTCTTCACACCGCGATATTGCCTTTCTAGGTGGATGAGCTATCGAGTCCTATGAGCTTTCGTCAATTTCGTTATATTTGATTAAGGCACAAAGTCTTCAATTTCGACATGGGAAATTTAGGATTTTTTTTAATAATGTTACTAGGATTTACTTCTGAAAATACCAGCCACACATCGACTATTTAATAGAAATTTGAGTACGGCAGCGAAAACTAACTTAGAACCATTACAAAGAGCTGAAAACCGACTAATAAAAATTATATTTAACTATAAATTTCTAACTCCAAGTCGTAAAATATATGAGGATACTAAAATTATGAACACTAACAGTCATACATGTACAAAACATGCATATTAATACGTAAAATACTAAACAAGGATATTAATACAAGTATAACATTTACGAAAAGACATGAAATACGGGTTAAAAAAAATTAAGAAAAGCAAATCATTTAGTCACTAAGAGAAGACCGAGAACCAATTACAGAATCATGAATATAGAATTTGAAGGTGTTATATATGTATAATAAATTACCAACGGATGTAAATGATTCTAAGACTATGTCTAGATATTAAAAGTTATTAAAATTACATATCACAAGTACCTATACATAAATAAATAAATCATAATTATATAAGTATAGATTAATATTAAACAGATTTACCATCAAGTAATCTCAGCACACTACTTGATGGGGAAGGCTTACACATCTCCGTAGCACTAGTCACTGTTTACACGCTTTACCATCAAGTAATCCTGGCACATTACTTGATGGGGAAAGCTTGCGCATCGCTGTAGGAATCCGACTAGGAGCGGCGATTTGTCAACCTCATCAATGCCCCTGTGGTAGCAGCGTCAACGAGTTAGGGCTCCACGGACTTTCATGTAAGAAAAGTGCTAGTAAATTTTCACGGTGCGATTCTTTGAACGATATTATCCGAAGGGCTTTTGTCTCTATAAATGTTTCTCGGTTTTAGAGCCTTGTGGAATATTTAGAGAAGATGGCAGGAGACCCGACGGTATGACATTGGTCCTTTGGGAGAGAGATAAAGCTCTAGTGTGAGATGCTACTTGCGTAGACACTTTGGCGGCCTCTCATCTCAGGGGTACCTCGTTTAGAGCCGGGGCGGTATCAGAGGCAGCTAAACTGAGTAAGTGGCGCAAATATGAGTCTCTGAGAAATGGCTAGATATTTGTGCCATTTGCTGTAGAGACTATCGGTCCGTGGGGCCCACGTGCGGTGAAGATCCTAAAGGAACTCTATCCGCGACTGGTCGTTGCTGCTGGTGATAAGAGGGCCGGTTCTTTTTTCGCTCAAAGGCTAAGTATAGAGCCATTCAGCGAGGAAACGCTGATAGCGTTCTTGACACAATACCACGGGAAGTAGGACTGTATGATAATTAAGTTATTACTTTTATTATTTTTTATTAGTTTTTTTTAGTATTGTATATATTAATAAATATAACTTAAAAAAATTAAAGTGTTTTGAATAAAAAGATCATGGAACTTTATATAACATTAAATTAATCTAAGAACGCTCACTTTATCACTTCCAGGCAAACTGTTCTCTAATTCCATCGTACAGATTTACTCTCATACCTTCATTTAGTTTTTAGTTTATTTTTTGTATTTGGGAACTAGATTTTAAATTTGTAATTCAACCATCGTTGTGTGTATGTTGTTTCTCTTCAAGTGAACTCTATTGTAATTCTTTTGAGAAATAAATTCTTAAACCATAAATTGGAGACGTTTTAACTATTAGTACTACAAATAAAAAAGTGAGCATTTCTCTACCGTGTATTATTTGTCATTTTTGTTCTATAAAAAAATCATACGATATCTACGAGTATATAGATGGTAATGTAATGGATGGTAAAATGTAACTTTTAATAAAAAGTAAAAGTCGACTTCAAAAAACTTAAAAGAAAAAACATGCGTGAGTGTTGTGGAACACTCGGTTGGAACGAATTTCCTTTCGTAGTATATTACTATTGATAAACGTATTATATTATTGATTAACAAATACCAATAAATGAATTACTAGCGTCCATTAAAATGAAGCGTCATTTAAAATAAAATAATATTTCTTTCATGGCAAGATAAGAAAAAGTGCGAGGGAGATTGATATTATTCCATCTCGCTTCCTTATAGCCGCCAAGGCCGTCTACACTACGTCAGAAGGAGTTGTGATGGAAAAATCTTACAATTTTTGTCGCCTAGTCCCCATCCGTACTGTCCGATAAAGAACTTCGTTCCAATATAATAATTACTACATAATATATTGTAGTCGGTGCTAAGACGTAGTGCATTGTCACAAACTGCTCAAATGAAGGTTTGCAATATTAATATTGATTTAAAAAAGTTGCCAGTGCGTAGGTTCTCATTAAGTTTATGGCTACAATTGAACCATATTCCCATCGTCTCATAGAATTTAAATTACGTACAAGGGAAGTGAAAGTTATGTTTATACCCAAAACTCACTAGCCTCACATCCTTTCTCCTAACGACGATGAAGAGGGTGTGTGAAAGGGTTTAAGGGGGTCAGCGGTAGTAAGTATACCGTTACGCGATAAGCAACACGCCTAAAGCTTTGGCAAATCGACAGAATCGGCAGTGCACCAGGTAATAGCAAGGATTGAAGAAGCCATACAAAACAAAGAAATATGTCTAGAATCCTTCATAAATATAGAAGCTGCTTTTGACAGAACGAACGAATCCAGCATAAGTCGCACTAAATAGACATAGAGTTGAACCAGCACTGATTGACTGGATAGTAAACATGCTCAGATTACGAACAATAAAGATTGCTGATGAATATCAAACAGTCCAAATAAAGAAATGCTGCCCGCAGGGTGGGTTTCTTTCACCTCTCCTGTGGAATATGGTAATAAATGAACTCACCAGCAAATTAAATGGCAGTCATTTCTATACAATTGGTTATGCAGATGACCTGACAATACTGGTCTCGGGAAAAACAGCAAGGATGTAACAGTGTGCGACCTGACCCAAGCATATCTGCGTATAGTGGAGAGTTAGTGCAAGGAATACGACTTAACCGTTAACCCAATTAAAACGATTCTAGTAGTGTTAACACAAAACCAAATGCTGAATAACTATCACCTTTTTTATTTACATGGGAAATGCCTACGCATACCCGCCTCGCGGGGGCAAGGACGGGTTATGTCGGACTCGCACCGACTAAAACCCCATGCTGTTCCACCTTCGCCGCATATTTTATAATAACTATCACCTGCCACATCTTTTCAGCACAAAACTCCAGCTATCCTCTGAGATAAAATACTTAGGTATTAACTTGGACAGTAAACTCAACTGGAATAAAAAATCAACAAGGCTAGTAGAACTTTCTGGCAACGAATAAATATGATTGGCAAGCGTGCATAATGACTATACCAACGGCAGCCTTAGAGGCTATGCTGGAGCCACACGGCTTCACCTACACATACAACAACTTTAGTTGCTATTAGCATCGAGACTCTAAATCTTTAGAGTAAGAGTATAGTTCCATTATACAGGTATAATCAATAGAATTTACACAAAAATTCCTATCTTACAAGGCAAGTACGATAAGATCCCCAAACAATTTCAGCTTGATAAAAAATATAAGATACAATTAAATGAAAAAAAGGAGAGATTAAACGTAAAAGAGCTTAGAGTATTCAGGGAAGGTTCTAAAACAAATGAAGGTGCAGTATCTGGAACTTTCATGGAAGACTTTAATATCATTCAGGCATAATGATAAAAGACTCCATCAGAATACTGACCGACAGTATGGCGGTACTCAAGCTCTGAGTTGCAAAGTGGTCTGACTCGGGACTAATATATGAATGCCATCAACGAATAAATGAGGTATATAAACACAAAAGACTCTGCAATAGATCAAGGGACACAGTGGACCCAGCGGCAATGATGCAGCAGACGAACTGGCCAGGAGAGGATCGGCTCTGGCCTTTTTTAGGGCAGGAACCGATTATACGGATCCCTTTTGGTAATGTTTGTTAACTGGTATATATAAACTTTACTAATCAACACGCTCAGCTTTGGAAAAACCTAGTAGACTGTAGGCAAGCTAGGGAGGCCCTGCCAGAAATAAACAGTTATTTAACCCAGGTCTTAATGATATTGAACAAGCCACAGATCAGGATAGCAACAAGTGCTATTACAGGATATGGCTGCTGTGCAGGGCATATATGGGGGAGGAGGAAACGGCGGCCCACGTATTGCAATTCCAGAGGTCGCTACATACAGGGCTAAACATCTCGGCACTCCGAAATCACTCTCCGAAGATACTCGCAACATCAAAGGACTGTTGAAATTCTTCGGGAAGATTTCATGGTTCGAATAATCATAATATTCCTGCCCACACGCAAAATACGCGCTTAGACATGGAGTTGCGGAAACAGCCTGTCGTAAAATAAACTAACTAAACATTTAGTTCAATTACGTACATACTAATCATTCGAAATTGTATTGTAGTTAACTATAAGGTGGTACTTATCATGCTACAAGCCATGCCTTATAGGAATCTCGGAATTCTGATTTGAGCAAATTGGGAGCGGCTGGGATTCGAGCTCCAAACCACGAGACCACGTGGTCGACCACTTCACTGTTATTAAATAAAAATAATTATACAAACAAAACTGTTTATTCTGAAATGCAAAGAAGAACGCAGTTGAAATTAAATTAAAGTTCTAATACAACTGTTCTGTCAGCTACAATCGCGAATTCATATTACCTTCTGAATATTGATTTAGTTTAAAGAAGCGAGTAAGTTCAATGGCAAGTCTTATCCGACACTGTGCGGAAGATAACCTGGACGTCAGTCTGAGCGAAATAAGAATGGCTCTCCAGTACCTTAAAAACGGCATGGCCCCGAGCGAGGATAGAATTAAAGCGGAGCTTATGAAAGCAGATGGAAAACCAGTACTTGCAGTCCTTCAGAAGCTCTTTAATTGTATCTTTCATAATGGCACTACTCCAAAGGCATGGAGCAGAAGTGCGGTGGTCTTGTTCTTCAAGAAAGGCAACAACACTACACTTGAAGAAATACAGAATGATTTCCCTTCTGAGCCGCGTCTACTTGCTGTTATCGAGAGTCATTACGAATCGTCTTGCACACCGAATAGACGACTTCCAGCCTCTCGAACAAGCCGTTTTCCGAAAAGGCTTTAGTACCATAGACCCCAAACATATATTTCGGCAAATTGTACTTAAGGCCGGAGAGCTTTGATTCCGTCGAAATTTGAGCGCTGCTACCGTTTATTCAGCAGTACCAAGTTGACTGTTGGTACGAAGGTGACAATGAAAGTTCTTAGAAAATCAAAAACTGAACAAACTAGCAAGTTATTAGTTTTATTATATATTTTCAAAATAGTGTCCATTTACATCAATACATTGCTGCATCCGATGGAACCACTGAGAAAAGCACTTTGGCCACTCATCCTTAGGGGTCTCTTCGACGGCATTTTGAAACGCAGCCATTCTCGGCGTCCATAAAACTTTTTACTCAAAGTTTTTCTTTTATTTTCGGAAATAAATAAAAATCGCAAGGTGCGAGGTCAGGGCTATAGGGCGGGGGACCCAGTAATTCTACGTCTGACGTCGTCAAGTAGTCGATTGTTTACTTGACGGTGTGCGACGAGGCGTTGTCGTGGTGAAGGAGGATCCTATTGCGAGGTCGTTTCTCCCGAACTTTTTCCAAGACAATTGTCAAACAATTGTTAGTGTACCACACTGCAGTAACTGTTTTTCGATCCTCTAAAACAATTGTTGCGTAATGACCTGTCCTTCCAAAAGACGAGGCCACCATCTTTTTTCCCACGCTTTGACCTCTCTTCACTTTAGTTGGCAACTCCTCGGAAGGAAACACCTAGACAGCAGACTGTCTCTTAGTTTCAGGATCATAACAATAAATCCAGCTTTCGTCACCCGTAAGTATGTCGAACACAGCATTTTAGTCGCCTCCGTTAAACCTTTGAACAATTTCACGACACCAATCAACACGACGGAGTTTTTGGGCCTCTGTCAAATCATGAGGTATCCACCGGGCACAAAGCTTCCTGACCGCTAAATTTTCATGGAGGATTTTGTGCACTTGACTCATACCAATCCCTAAGCTTGTCCAAATCTGCTGACAAGTCACTCTTTTGTCAGTCTCTATCATACGCCGCACATCACTGATGTTATCTTCAGTCGTCGCCGTAGAAGGCCGTCCCTCACGCAGATCATCGGTGAGATTAGTGCGACCACGTTTAAACTCATTAAACTAGTTTTAAACAGCGGCACGAGATGGGGCTTCATCGTAAAAGGCCAATCGAAGTCTATCATAATTTTCTTGTTGACTTAAATGACATTGAAAGTCATAAAAAAATCATTGTACGGAAATTTTCTCGCGTTAAATTCATGCTGACGTGACACAGACAATTTTCAATTTGCCGCCAAATTGTAAACCAATAACAAATTTATAAAATACATACACAATAAAATTGCCAAAGAGTTCTATTTTCAAAATTTGAATTTTTTTTTATTATATCGTTTACAAGTGACCAGTTCTAAAAACATTCAGTGTCGCCCTCGTATATAGAAGTGCTGATGTATTTGTACAGTACGGCTACGATGGCTAGCCGAGTACAGAACCAGAGTGCAAAACCCATCCAACTGCAGAGAGGTGTAAGACAGGGTGACGTTATGTCCCAGAAACTCTACACCGCTGCATTGTTGCAAGTTTTCAAGCTATTGGACTGGAAAGGATACGGTACGGATCAAAGCACTATGCTCAATGACGTCAATAGTGTCTCCAAACGGATAGGTTTTATGATCAACATGGACAAAACAAAGGTTATGTGTAACGTCCATGTCACACATAGGCCAGTAGTTGTCGGGAGCACTATGTTCGAAGTTGTTGACGAGTATGTTTACCTGGGATAAATAGTCGGACTAGGTAAGTTTAACTTCGACCGCGAGGTCAATCGACGGATTCAACTCGATTGGGTAGCGTTCGGGAGGTTACGACACATCTTTTCGTTAGGTATACCTCCAACCTTGACAACAAGATTGTACAAGCAGTGCGTGTTGCCAGTAATGAGTTATGGATCTGAGACATGGTCCTTCACTGCTGGCCATATGAGGACGCTCAAGGCGATCAGCGAGCTATGGTCAAGGCGGGGTTTCACTGCGTGATAAACTTAGAAATGAGGATATCCGCAGTAGAACCAGAGTTACCGACATAGCCCAACGGATTTGTAAGCTGAAGTGGCAATGGGCCGGCCATATAGCTCGGAGAACCGACAACCGATGGGGAAGAAAGGATCTTAAGTGGCAGCTTCGTATCGGTAGGAGGAGTGTAGACATGCAGAAAGCCGATGGATGCAGGTGGATCAAGATCGTGCTTTGTTGCATTCCTTGGGGGAGGCCTATGTTCAGCAGTGGACTTGTGAACGGCTGTAATGATGATGATGAAAGAACGAAACGTTTTTGAGCTTTACTCAATTAACTTTTAATATAAAGTAAAAACCAAACTAAAAAGAATAAATTAATTTCACATTTTCGCTTTTGAGTGGACTTAAGAATATCACGATCTCAATGTAGTGTAGTTACATAAAAACTTCGATAAAAAAGGAATTTATACTCCAAATTTATATGGTTATCACCCCTAAAGCATAAACTGTTTGCATGCCGGTTTTCTCATGATGATTTCTTTTACCGCCGAGCATGTGGTGAACAAATTGAAATTAACGATTCCATTGGTGCCGGAAAAATTTTAACTGGCAGAGTTATCATTAGCACAGTTTAAGCATTAGTAAAGACCTAAGTAGAATGCGTTAAACGGCGGTGTAACAGCGTTTAGTATATAAACAATATTACATTCTAAGCGACCGTGTTGCACATATGTTTAATGTACTCGCTGAACACTCTCCTTCTCAGTTAAGCCAGTATACGAATAGAGGCAATAATGATTTTATATAAAATTAAGGGTGACAAATATGTACTCAGTCCACATTTGCACCCCTAATATAGCTAATAGTTAACTTTATTAAATACCGTGATCGAAATTCGGTAAGGAGGATACTCCTTACCGAATTTCGGTCAGCTACTGAGAATTTCCTGACCCGATCCCGACCCGACCTCATGATCAGCAATCACGTTAACGACAGCTAGACCGATTACACAGTTAATCTTATGACTATATTAAATAGTAGGTTTGACAACCCTATATTACATCTAATGATAAATGGCTATTGCAGCCCATGGATAACTGGAATCAACTTCAGGATTAACAGCTTGGTAGCGCAGTAGCTGAGTGTTTGGCCGGCGCTACGGGGCTTCAATTCGAGTGCCGCACGGATCAATTATTTGTATAGCTTACAAATTTATGCCTGTCACATCAAAACGGGTATATGTATTTCGTCGTTCGTACAAATAAAGTAATTTAATTACTACACTGGACCTACAGTTATCTTTTCAAATAGCGAGGGGCCAGCTTCTGGGTCAATTCAATAATTAACGGAACTGTTTAATCGAATTAAAGCCGATCCCTAGTAAAACAGACCGAATCCTAGCCAGTGCCATGTTTTAAAATATTGTAAACTTTGTTCATTTATATTAACAATACAAAAGGGTATGACTGTGTACTTTCCTTCCACCCATCACACTCTATCAAAAGTTCAACATAGGCCTCAACCATAGATTGCCTTATAAGGAAAATATTTACCATAGTTGTGCTGGCAGGTTGCGGTTGCAACCGCAGTTTTTATTATTTCGAGTTGTTATCAGGAAGATGCTGCTGCCCATCTCCTGCTTCATTTTCCTCCGTCGTCTCTTACGAAACCCACGGGATAATATACGGAAATAAGGGACAGAATATAAGAATTCTCTTACGCCGCCACTATCTGGTGGCGTAAATATAAAAGCTTCCACATAAATTAGTAATGTTTTAAATTTATTTATCACTACTAATTTATGTGGAAGCTTTCAGATGGGATTCTGGGGATTTATTTTAAAATGTCCTTTATTATTTATTATAATAGTAGTACTATAATAAATATTTGTAGGTTTTGCTAGCGGTTTGGCTTCTGCATAATTCGTCACGGTAAGTATAGTAGAGTATATCGAAGTAACTAGAACTAGAAAAGACGCAGAATACCGGAGGAATAAAGAAAATATAGAAAATATATTTACGAACCCAAAAACTCCTTACATAATATCAGCTGCTTAATCATGCTGTCTTTCTTATATTAAGTGTAGACGACCAGAGAACCTGTTTACTGGAAACGAGGCATACCATCTTAGTCCTCAGGACTGACAAAGTATTTGCATTTTGATTCTTAATCGAAGACGGATGTAGATGTTTATGGGCCACATCATCTGCGTACCATTAAGTAGACTTTGTGCTCGTTTCTCACCCTTATACAATAATTTGGTTTTCGTCGGGGTCGGTCAGCTGGTGATCTTCTGGTCTACCTGACTCATAGATGGGCGGAGGCAGTAGAGTCCAAGGGGAGGCATTGGCCATTAGTTTGGACATTGCGAAGGCTTTCGATCGGGTTTGGCACAAAGCGCTTCTTTCGAAGCTCCCTTCCTATGGGCTTCCCGAGAAATTGTGCAATTGATCACCAGCTTTTGCAGATCGGAGCATCAAGGTCGTTGTAGACGGTGCATGCTCCGACTACGCCGATTAACGCTGGTGTTCCACAAGGCTGCGTGCTATCACCAACGCTGTTTCTTCTGCATATCAATGATATGTTGCAAACCGGTAGCATTTATTGCTATGCGGATGATAGCACTGGTGATGCTCTATACGCCGGCCGTGCGAATATTTCGGAAAACGTCGCCGAGTACCGGAACAAACTTGTGTCTGAAGTCGAGTCTTTGCTGAACAAAGTCTCGGATTGGGGCGACTAAATCTAGTCCAGTTTAATCCTCAGAAGACACAAGTTTGCGCGTTTACCGCTAAAAAGAACCCTTTGTCGTATCTCCTCAGTTTCAGGCACTCCTTGTTGCCGCAGCCAGTATCGGAACTCGGCGTCGACATATCGAGTGGCGTGCAGTTTCGCGGTCACTTGGAAGAGAAGGCCAAATTGGCCTCTAAAAGCTTGGCGTGCTCAGCAGAGCGGGACAGTATTTCATGCCGGCACAACGCCTGCAACTTTAAAAGGCGCAGGTTCGGCCTCACATGGAATACTGTTCCCATCTCTGGGCTGGGGCTCCCAGTGCCAGCTCCTTCCACTTGACCGCATCCAGCGCAGAGCGGCTCGAATCGTCGACGACCGAGTCCTTCCGATCGGCTCGATTCATTGGCGCTGCGAAGAGATGTTGCATCTCTTTGCATTTTCTTTCGCATTTACCACGGGAGTGCTCTGAGGATTTGTTCGGATTAATCCCAGCCGCCAAATTTCACGAACGCACATCGCGGCAGAACTCCCGATACCATCCACACCATCTGGATGATTGGCGGTCCACCACTGTGCGATTTAGAAGATGTTTTCCTCGCACAACTTCCTTGTGGAATAGTTTACCACCAGCGATTTTTCCGGACCGATACGACTTAAGGACCTTCAAGAAAAGAGCCTACTCCTTTTAAAAGGCCGGCAACGCATCTGCAATTCCTCTGGTTCCCATGGTGTTGCAGTTGTTCATGGGCGGCGGTAGTCACTTACCATCAGGTGAGCCGCATGCTCGTTTGCCCCCTCTCCTATAAAAAAAAAAATCTTATATATCTTCCTTATACGGCTACTTCAATAGAATTTTCACCTGTATCGTGCCGCGAAGTGGCGCCGTAAGAAGCGTATATTTTACCAAGTTATTTTTCTACTCTGCTTGCAGAATTATATAAAACTTTAGTATAGAAATCTCTTCCAGACAACCCATAAAAAAAATAAGGGAAAGGTTAATGGATATGGTGCACTAAAATGAGAAAGGATACCAACTTAATTACTATAACTTATTATAACATGATTTATATTTTATAATATTGTTACCCTATTTTTAAAATGTAATCAAAATTTTAATTATACTTTGCATGTAACTTCCTATTACACTTATAGTAAATTAAATATAATGATTGCCTTAATTACTTACATTAAAATAAAAATGTTAGAAAAGTATTAAGCAATGAGCGGTTAATTTCAATATTTTTTGGAACACCAAACATAAACGACACTGAAACAGTTCTAATTATAAATGATAAATGATAGAATTGAATGAAACAGAAAAATAATTGGACTAGACATGATGAGAAACTTGATGGATTATCGCTAGGTATAAATTTATTTCTTAATTTATCTTTTCACCTGACAAAACAAATTATAAAAGTAAAGAAACAAGTAATTTAGGCTTATAAGTATTATTATTTTTTTTTACAATTCAATATTTTTTACAGGATTAATTGAGAAAAATGTTAACTGATTTACTAGGTGGTAAGATTCATTTTCCGCCTAGGAGGCCGTCTGGGTAGGTACCATTTACCCATTTTTGGCGAATAGTAGTACTTGCATTACTTTGTTTCGGTCTGAAGGGTATAGAGAGCCAACATAATAACAGGCTGTGCAGCATTACACCTTAGTCCACAGATGTGGCAAAGCTTCTGTTGAATGATTTTTTTATATTTACGCGAACACTACACATTTTTTGTTGTCATCTTTGTTTGAGGTTGACTAAAGGGGTTTATGGATTGCAGAAATAACTTACCAGGTAAACTGTAAGTTTGTTTG
Source organism: Parnassius orleans (assembly GCA_029286625.1). NCBI lineage: Eukaryota > Metazoa > Arthropoda > Insecta > Lepidoptera > Papilionidae > Parnassius > Parnassius orleans. Next base: position 6,038 of record JAGSMP010001390.1, on the reverse strand, counting down.
TCACTTCAGTAATAAAAAAAAAGTTGTTCGATTATTCTGCTTAATGATAAATGACAGATATAGAAATCTATAGAGAATTCCCACCGGCACCAATGAAATTGTTAATTGCATTTTTAGGTGCTCGCTTACCACGTGATTAGTGGTGAAGGCAAACATCATAAGAAAACCTGCATGTCTGGGGAATAAAATAAAATGCATGTTTAGTCCGCCAACACGCACTGAGGCAGTGCGATCGACTGGTTGCTTGTGATGTAATTTGTATTCGAATATAAGTGATAGTATAATGAAACAGCTAGTACAAATAACACGTCCCTCATTATTACCTTTTATATTACAAGACGACCCTGCCAGCACAAAATAAAGAGAGTACAGAAGTTAACCACATACTGTGCACTCGAGTAACGCATGCATAGAAACAACTCACTGAAACAGAATCTTAAACCGTCTAAAAATAGTGCGAGCGCAATCGCACAGAGTACTTGTCCGCTAGGTGTAATATTGTTCTGTGTTACTCATGCCGCGCTCTGCTGTCAATTAATTAACATTGTTTGATTATTTTCTATTTAAGGGTTGATTCGACCAAACTTGTATAAGTCTTATCCTACGAATAAAATTACTAATTATTCTAGCGTTTAAAAAAAATTCGTTTTACCCTTTTCGTTTTAGTCTATCTAAGAGTAAATCAATTTACCGCCAAAATTCATGGCGTAAACCAGCTATCCCAGTTTAATTTAATGGCGGCCGCTACATTTTAACAGCTGTTTTCGTATGTTTTGTTGAAAAAGTAAGATATTTTACAGTTGTGCATTTAATTTTTTGTGATAATTGTAGGGATTTTTTTAAATAATGCAACATCACTGTCAGAATCATAAACTGATTCTGACAGTGATGAAGTATACTTTCCAAGGCAATTATAAATTGAATATGACAGTGATGAAAGTATATTCCAAGGCGTAAAACCGCAAGTTTTTTTATTTTTTTTTTGTCACGAAAATGTTTTTCCACGAGTTCCAACACCAAGCTTTTATCAGAAGGTAATCAATTTGGGCTACGTTTCTTTCTTTCTTCAGACTTTTTATTTATTCTTTATGAACTTGGTAGAGCCATGCTGCAGCTATATTAATTGTATAGTTGTAGCATGAATGGGTCGGCTCGAACGGGGAAGGACCACGCTCTTACAGAATACCAGCGTAAAATAGCAGCTTAATGCTGCTGTATATCGCATGGTGAGTGTAAAGAACCGGAGACCCTTTTTACTGGAAACTAAACTAAACTGGAAAATAATCTCCCAGTATTTATCATAGATGGCGGTGGCGTGAATAAAAAAATTGTCACTTCACTTCACATTCAAAAGGAAAGAGTCATTAGTTCAATAGAAGTCTTCGCTAATCCGCGCCCGCTATTGCACCGTGTTGTGCTCTTACCGCATTATTAATTTAATTAGTTTTAAAGTTTATAATCGCTAGTGTTTTTCGGCTATACACTATCTCAGACACACAGTAACACCTACAACATTACACACCACAATATTTAGAATTAACGCCGATTAGTGATTGTGAGTACGAGCTTCTCGGTAAGTAAATTTAATTCCTCTAATTTAAGATATATATATTCTCCCGCGCAATCAATTATTTAACGGCCACAAGGTGATATCTTGTGCCCGGCTTGATTATTTTTCTGGTGCCTCCTGTGAGGACTTCGATTTCTTACCGAAATTTAAAATTTCTCACATAGCGTCGGTTAATTTCTTCGCTTACCGCCCGCCATTGCTTTTATTTCCCGGAATTATTATTCATGTATTCTGGATGACTTTGATCATTTTATAGTGTGTGTGACTTGTTAAAATATAGCATTTATTATTATTTGAACCGTTATTTGTGCGGATACTGATATAAATACTTTGTATGTGTTGTAATTTTACATCAGTAATTTGCATTCCGTTTTCATTAGTTCGAAAATATGGCAGCCACTCGCAAAACTTTTACTAAGGAATTACTTATTGAGGAAACATGTCGTGATGGTTATTTACTTGCATGCAACGTATTTTCGATATTTCAAAAACAATAACCCACAAAAAAGAAAAGAATATACGTAATAATAAAGAACGATATAAAAAAATACTATTGTACTATCAAAATATAAGTAAGAGGCCTACGTACAAAAACTGTTACTTTCCATAATAATATATCTTTAATATCAAGTGATCTTATCATTCTTACTGAAATTTTTCTCAACGATTCTGTATATGACTCTGAACTGTTCCCTCCCGAGTATATTGTGCTAAGGAAGGATCGTGCAGGTAACGTCAGATGGGGTGGTGTTCTCTTAGCAGCAAAGAATAGTTTTACCGTTAAAAGGATTACAAACATAGATGGTTTATTACTAATAAACTCTAGAATTGTTATTTACTATTTTAACGTCGAAAAATAGTAAATTCTTGGTGTGTGTTGCATATTTACCACCAAACAAATGGATTCCGGCCGGAACGCTCTACTTTGACGAATCATATACAGTTTGTGGACTACGTGACCACTCGGGTTAAGTCAGGTTGTCAGGTCGACGCGGCCTATTTTGATTTTAAGAAGGCGTTTGATCTTGTTGATACTGATATCCTTTTATTGAAATTCGCAATGCTTGGATTCTCTACACCACTTTTAAAATTTATGGCAGATTATCTTAGAGACCGAAAGCAATTTGTTAAGCTAAGAGGTTATATTTCTCAAGAATATTACACACGCTCGGGTGTGAGTCAAGGTAGTACGCTCGGTCCAACTCTATTTTTAATAATGATTAACGATCTGCCCAGTATTATCTCAACGGCAAAACGTTTAATGTTCGCTGAAATTTAAAACTTTTCCATGCAGTGACCGGAGCTGAGGATTGTATGGCATTACAGCGCGACATTGACGCAGTGGTTGAATGGAGTGTAAAAAACAAATTGCCCCTTAATAATTCAAAGTGTAAAACTCTAACTTTTTTTTGGTCACGCTATCCAATCACAACGACATACCAACTAGCAGTTACTCCATTAGGACGTGTCTTAACTCGTAGATAACCCTGCAGTACGTGAGACCATACATCTTTATGTACCGGACCAATATATGCGAGGTGCTGGTAGACGAAAGCATAGACTCCTCTCCTGTCCGCATACGTGGCGCTTCCCACACGCGGATAACAGTCCCAGGTCCAGAGCCGTTAAACTAATAAACTATTTTCTCAGGGCCAATCCAGAAGCAGATATATTTTTTGACAAAACTAGCGTAATGTATAAAAATGTGTTAATTTTCTTAAATAACTTCGTAAGATAGAAGAATGGTATAAGTTTTGGTAATTAAGTTTTATTTATGATAAAGTAAAAATATCTCATTATAAACTGTTGTGTCTGTTATTTATATTGTGTATGTTAATATTTAATTATCGGTGATTTTTTGTGAGTATTTTATTTTATTTTGTAAGTTTAGTATAGATATAAGCGATTTGGTTGTATATACTGTAAGCTTATATTTTATCAATAAATGAATAAATGAATAAACGATGCCGCTATTCAGGATATCTTTACTTGCTACTTTTTCCCATATAAAAATTGTAACAGAATATATAAACAGAAAAATATCAATTTCGGCAGTGTATTTTGATTTGAGTAAAGCATTTGATAGTGTTAGTCATGATATTTAAAAAAAAATTGAAGCGTATGGCATAAGAGGGCCAGCTTACTCTTGGATACATAGCTATCTAAATGATAGAAAACAATGTGTTGAAATACAACAAAAAGATAAAAAACGGCAGTAAATTTTAAAATTTCAATCTTAGTACTTACAAAATGATTACGGAGTGCCGCAAGGGAGTGTTTTGGGTCCGTTTCTTTTTTTAATTTACATTAACGATCTAGCAAATTACATTAAATATAACACAATATTATTTGCTGATGAAATTTCTATATTAATACCAAAAATAAATTTTAATTCTAGTTGTAATAAAGATTATGAAAATGAAATAAATAATACAATTGAAAATGTTGTTGAATGGATAAACAACAATTATCTAAGTATAAATCTATCTAATGAAAAAATTACTGCTTCTGAATGTACCACATTTTTAGGTATAAGTTTAGACAAACATTGTAATTGAAAAGATCACGTAGATAAAGTTTGTTCTAAAATATTTAAATTTAATTTTGTTTTACGAAGACTAGCTTCAATCTCGTCAAGAAACACTTCTCTTATAGCATATCATGCATATGTTGCTGCTGTATTAAGATATGGTCTCATATTATGGGGAAACTCGACAGACGTGAACCGTGCTTTTATAGCGCAAAAATGATGTATACGAGCAATTTGTGTCGTCGGGCCACTTGTTTCTTGCAAATCACTATTTAAAGAATTAGGTGTTCTTACTCTACCATCCATGTACATTTTTGAGATTTCAATATTCATAAAAAGTATCCACATTTTTTTACTAAAACAAAAGATACAGTGAAATATAGTACCAGATACCCAGAAAAAAATATTTTGTCTTCATTAAAAACTAGTCTGTACTCAAAAAACTGTTATGTGATGGCTATTCAAGTGTTTAACAAAATCCCAAATGAAATAAGGCAATTAGATTATAATCAATTTAGACGTAATTTATTTAAGTGGCTTTTGGAAAAACAATTTTATTCGTAAATGAGCTGCTAAAAATAAAAGAAACTTTCTAAACTCTGATTTTTCATTCCGTCATAGCGGTGACACTCTCTGTACGTGAGAGTTCAAGCGCCGGTGACATTGAGCGTGTAAGGCTAGGGTTGATACCGAACCGAAATGGAATATTGTGCCTTGTGCCAAAGAAGAAACATAGTAGGTATATTTTATATAATGTAAACTTATATATTTAGGTAGTGAAAGATACGATCAATTTTAAATCAACTTTTATTACATATCTTTACAGATGGAGAATATTAAAAATTCCGACAAAACAAAATATGCACGACAGTCAATGGTAATCTTAAATAATTAACCAACACTTAGTATTTCAGTATGCAATAATCAGTATTACCTACCACCCTTTAAAAATTACTTACTGTTATATATTTTTGGCTTTTTCGATTACTTTTATAATTTTTATTATTATTTCTAACAATTACAAAAATTCGTAGCCGTATGTATAATTTTTTTATAAAATCCATAGGGAAGCATAGATAGATAGATAGATAGATAACACTTTATTGTACGCCAAAAAATAACATAAATATTTAAAAAAAAAATGAGAAAAAGATATGTGGTACAATGGGTGGTCTTATCGCTAGGAGCGATCTCTTCCAGACAACCTTTGGATGGATAGGATTTTAAGAAAACAATAAAAACGTGTGTGGTTTGACGACAAAAATAACATTATTTTTATTGAAGCCATAAAATAGAAATATAGAATGGTATATAAGTACATAGATAAGATAAATTCATACATGCATATTAATATATATGTATATATATATATACATATAAATATATATTTTTATAAATATAAATATATAAAAGTACAAATATATACTTTAAAACTATTACATATAACATAAATGTGCCATGCATATAAACAAATATTGTAACTAAATAAAGGTAGAATAATTATATACAAATGAATAGGCATTATTTTTGTATAAGCGCAGTCAGTCTGTGCTTGCGTACGGTGCGTGAGATTAGAGAGAGGAGACGCGAACTACTACGTACTAGCCTAAGCGTAGTGATTATATTCTCTTTGTACTAGCCCTCGGCCAGGGCAGTCGGCCAGGTATATTTTCTTTGATTCCGTAGAATTCTGACATTTCATAAGTGTTGCTACTAAAAAAGTTTTCCACCGAAAAAGGGACAAATTTGACCCATTTGAGGGCAATAAAAAATAAAATGCTACATATTTTTTATGTTTACCTACAAAAAGGTAAATCTAAATATTTACTTACTCAAGTGACCTAATACAAAATAACAAATATTTCAATATCACGAAAATATATTGAATTAACTTTAATTATTTTATTTTATTCTTTAGCTGGCATCACTGCCTACTAA